>CAWUCO010000002.1:1206817-1412728 GCA_963920705.1 Odiellus spinosus
TGCGATGATAAAAGATTTATAATAGACGGTATTAAAACTTTCGCTCATGGGCACTATCGAATTCCTAAACAGGAATAAGCGTTTTTGTATATATGTAAATATGTATAGTTCTTTGAAATTACGAGCACATGCTAAATAAAATCTGTTTTTTTTTGGTTTAATTCGAGTTTTTCACGTAGTATAGGCATACATTTAAGAAAGTCGTTAGGAAGGCGGGATACCCCGCGTTAATCTCTAGCCGCGCGCGAATAACTTTTTCCGCACTCGCCAGGTAGTTAAAAAAAAAAAAAAAAAAAAAAAAGTTTACTAGAAAAACTTTATTTATTCTGAAATCATTTCGTCATTGGTAGGCTTATCTTTCTTAAATTTTAAGCAGATATCATACATTTTAATACCTCTACATCTACACAATGAAAAGAAAACACAAAAACCACCACACGTCTTACTAAAATGTCCTTGTAACTGCTTAGAATTAAAAGTCACTGTTAAACTATTTCTTTCGACAAAATCATTAAATTTAAACATATCTGGAGGGTTACCATAGCTATCAAAGAATTCTGTATTCCTGTTTCGTGAAAAAAAAATAGTCGTCCAATGTTCACCTTCAGTGCCAGATAGTCCCGTATTTACAACAGAGTGAAGGGAATGTTTTAACTGTTTCGGGTAATTTATCGGCTGCAAATACGCCACGAAACAAGTCCTTAGAGTACGAGTCATTTTCCATTATTTTGGATAGCTGCTGAGAGTCCATTTTTAATTGGTATAATCATAAATAACGTTTCTATTCTTGTCGATTTCAATTAAATTTTGAAATTCCGCGTAGTATAGAACACTGACGGTCTTTGGCAAGTCCTTGGCGAACTTTAATTCCAATCGCAGGTTTCCGTTCTTTATTAACTGGAACTGATCTGCCGATCAACTGAGATCAGCACTCAAATCAAAAACAAAAATACAATTTCCCCCAGGAAACTCTTCACGGGAAATAAAGTTTCCTTCATCTATAAGCCATTGTAATGTTTGAGTGAAAAGGTTTGTGTAGGATCTCATGTACTGATGCGCTTCAAAATTAGGGGATAATGGTTTTTGTGGGATACTAGTTCCGTCGAGGTAGAGCGCGATATGGTTTAAATCAAAATGTTGGAAATTGAACGGTGATTGACAGTAATCTCCTAGAAAAGCATTTTGTTCTACAAGCGCGAAAAGGACACGTTTTGGTAACGGGCCCATGAATAAATTATCTTTCACGCAAATTTTAGTTCCGCTATTTATAGAAAAAGAGTTACACTCAGTTCGGGTTATTGGATATTTCATGGTAGAAATTTCTAAACATTTGGCGTGGGCGATAACTATCTCGGGAGTCAATTTTACTCTCCTAATATACAGGGAAGCTAGTTCGAATTGAACCTTCCATCTAACTCCACCAGTCAAGGTTTGAACACAAAATTCATTAAGACTTTTAATAAATTTAATTTTTAAGTCAATCATGTTCGGAATGAAACGGGACTGTTGACACAAGTCCGTGTGAACTGCTCCGATCATATCTATGGTTCCCTGTCTAGCAAAGTTCGCTCTTTTCTGGAATCCTTCGTTTTCCGCAGGTGTATTAAATTTACCGACAGTATCTTTATAGAACATCGATGCCGTCAGAAAACTAGTTTTTGCAGGTCCACCGAAGGTCACCATAGTTTGAAACACGGCCTTGTAAGGGTAATTCTGTGGTGCTGGCGTTCCCCAAGGAAACGTGTAATTCAAAAAGGCTAGAGTGAAACAAATTTACAGGCGCTACAACATCAGCGGGTGTGGTGGTTGATCCGTCCGCTGCTAACACGGCCGCCGTTGGGATAGTTCTTCCGTCCGTCGGGTTGACCAATCTAACTTGAAGATGAAGTAAGGTTTTGGACATGTCAAGGTACGTCTCTGAGTTTCCGGCCACGTTGAAGGTTATAGTTGAATTTTCATTAATGTTAGAGATAGGGCTGTACTCAACCCATTCTCCTCTCACAATACTGGCGTTTGTGAGCGGAACATTAAAAAGTTCTACTTCGGAACTAACCGATCCTTGTGAATCGGGATGGATTTGAGCCATTACCTTTTAGAGAAAATATCTAATGCTTTACTTCACGTTGCTCTCTTCTTACGGGCTGCCACTGAACTGACTAATATTTTGCGCTTACGTCTTCTTTTATTACCATTTCCAGTCATTCTCGCAATTTCGTCCGCGGCGGTAATTACAACATCTCTAGCGGCGTTCTTTCCTCGAGATTTAACAGAAGTTTTAACGGGAATCCCGTTTGTTACGTCTGTTACAACTTTAGAACACGTATTTAGCAATTTTTACCAAGAAAAATGGCGCCTTGCTTGAAAAGAGGCATAGCTCGTCTAAAGGCAGAAGCGATAAAATTTCCAAGTCCATATCCGTGTTGAACGGGTAGACCATGATATACGGGTAAAGAACCATTTCCAATCTGATTTTGGAAATGTTGGTTTAAATCCACCTTTGACCCGGGACTAATCTGGTTTAAAAAGTGCCTGTCATAATCAGATTGAGTGCGGAGTGATTATGTTTCATGATGCGTTTCATTTAACACGTTCTATAAGAATGACGAGACTACACCTACTGTACGTATATTTATAATGGAGTCCACATTCTCCGTGGTTTGAAGTGCAGGGTCACGTGTATTTTTCCCCTTTCGAACTTAACGGGTACACCCATCTCACTCATTATATTGATTTCGATGCACTGAAATGTATTAGAAGCTACGGGTTGGTAATGTGGACGTGCAAATTCTCTGTCCACGGTATCCCCATCGTTCCCCTGGACGCTTGCTATCCTGAGAAGCGGAACATACACGTCACCTACGGCTCTGCTTTCAACTATGTCAGAATATATAAAGAGGGGATGAAGACCGACGTCTAAATCAACCGCGTATGTGGCTACTCTTATATGGGTAATTGTCGTAGTTTTGTGTAACGTCCTTCGAAAATCCCAGCGTTCCAGGCATGGTTAAAGAATAATCTGTTTTAACGGAAAGTTCGACACGACGTAAACGAGTGATGTAACTAAAAGTATATTTGGCGTTTGTCGGTGTCGTCTCCGATTCGAATATATCATGCGTGGGCGCGACGTTGGGCTTCAGTATAGTAAGGTCAGAGATATCATCTTCGTCATAGTTGAGATGCTCCAA
This sequence comes from Odiellus spinosus, assembly GCA_963920705.1. Lineage (NCBI taxonomy): Eukaryota > Metazoa > Arthropoda > Arachnida > Opiliones > Phalangiidae > Odiellus > Odiellus spinosus. The sequence goes on from CAWUCO010000002.1 coordinate 1,210,003, forward strand.
AAGGTCCTCGATATTTTTGTAGTATCCAGCCGGTAGTTCTACTACTCTAGAATATTTATTACTAGTCATATTTGCTCCATGACTATTTAAAGTCAAGATGCATGATATTGTTCCAGGTATGTGGATAACTTATTTCTGTCAAAGCCACCTCGTATGGACCTTGAAGCTTAACCGATTCCGGTAAATAGGTTCTGAATTCACTAGTTGTATTATTTGGAAAATAACTCATAGAAGAGTCTGAAGGTAGGGTGATAAAGAACGAGCTCATTTTATATCAATTTCTTGAACCCAGCTGTCGAATGATGGTGGATAACCTTTCCAGCGAACGAATAGCTCTATACTGCCGTCTGCTTTACGTCTTTTTCTCAACACTTTTTCGATTTTAAAAGGACTATTACTCCGGTTATGAGGTCCTTGTTCAAGTCTCGTATCTTATATACAGGGGGGTTTCGACCTAACCTTTCAGAAATTTTGAAAAGTTCTTCAGACCACGTGGGTACGTATCCCTTCTCAAAGATATTTTTCTGTTTACTTATCCGCACTACGTCACCTACATCGAAAGGGTACGAAAGTGGTGGTGAAAAGTCCATGTCACCATAAAGATTTTCCCAGACACGTTTCGATGTAGTTGACGTGACTTCGACGGGTTTGCATTTGATTGAACGGTGATAAGTATTGTTATACGCTCCAACCAAGTCTTTCAGTACATTTACATATTTGAATGTATTATTCTCCGTAAAGTAGCGGTACATGCGGCTCTTTAAAGTCCTATTGAAACGTTCTACCACCGTCGCTTTAGTTCGGAGTCAGGCGCGAAAAATTCTATCCCTCGTCGTTTTAACTCGTTTTGTATCTCCTTACAAACAAACTCATTTACGTGATCTGACTGGATCCGACTTGGTATTCGCCCAGAATCTAAAATGCAGTTAAACGCTTTAAGTATGGTCGCCCCTTTCTTGTCCTTTGTCGCGACTACGAAAGCGTACTTACTGAAGACGTCTATACAACAAAGAAGGTAGCGGAAACCGTTATTATAACGTGTGATGTTTTTTAGATCGGCCAAGTCAATTTGCCATTGTTGGTCAATACCATAGACTATAGTTTTATTTCTTTTAAAGCGTTTGCGCGCATTTCTGTGAAGTGTGTAAGTGTCTTGGGTTTGTAGGAAATCTTTTACTACTCTCACTGTATAATTTAGTCCTCGCTATTTCGCCGCTCTATATAACCCATCAACGCTTCCGTAAGAACCGGGGCTCGAGACCTCATTATGTATTTCTTTCAGTTTATCCATTAAACGAACAGTTTCTAGATTCGTGATAATGCCAGAAAACAAAATCGCTTACCTCTATTATTATAATTATAAAAACAATTAAAACCGCGGTTAAAACCTTTGGAGATTTAATGAAAGACTCAAATAAACTCGCTAAAATTCCCACGGAGACGAGCTCTACATTACCACTCTCCATGTTAAAGACGAATTAATAAATGAAACAAGAAAAGAAATTCAACTATATTTTATTGGTAAAATTACAATGAAATCCAATTACAAAAACCCCGCCCCTTCATTGGTTCCGGTTCGTCCGTGTAGTAAATCTCTTCTTCCGATTCTTCTTTATATTTTCTTTTTTCGGGTGGTGTTACGTCAGGTTTACGAATTTTAATTAGACTTCTAGGTGCATTCGCTTTATACAAAATTTCGTAGAATTGTTTCGATCCTGTAACCGCAGTTCTCTTCTTAGATTTTGAAACGGAATACGATAAGAGATCGATTATGTTAGATAAAACAACTCGTCGTTTGTTATAAATTAATTCGCCGGCGTCCGTCCATTTTACTTTAGCGGAGAGCTCCAACCATTTGTACAAGTCCAAACATTCCGTCGTCATATAAGTCGGAACAGCCGTCGCAATTTCCGCGCTCCAATTTTGTAAATTATTCGGTTTTATCTTCTTTTTATTTTCTGTTTTATTAATTACTCTTGAAAGTACGTGATTATAACGATTAATTTTGTCAGTATTATTTAGATCGGGATCATCAAGAATTGTCTTTATTTTATCCCCCTTTTCTAATTCTAGGGTGGTGTCAACTTTAAAATCATTTTTAGAACTTAGCCTTTTGTATCTTCAGATACTAGCATCATTTTTTGGCCATTTTTCTATTAATTGATAACTTTAGAAAGGATAGCGCCTGCTAAAGAACTGCTTATCGGGAGTAATATTGGAAGAAATCCGCCTTTTTGAATTAAAATTTGTCTTCGTTTAGCCGGAGTATTTTTCTTGGCCACACGACGTATGGAATTGCAATGCTTCTCCAGCCGCTTCTTTTCATTATCTGTTAGCGAAATGTTTCCCTGTAGGATATTTATACAGCACTCGGCTATTGCCGTTATCGCATCCTTGCTCGCCTATTTAATGGCGGCGTTTCTCTGACAGGTATTACATGTGCTAATATATTTAAGAAAGTCTAAGTGCTCGTGCACTCTTTTAGGCGGAGCCATATTTGACCAACCGGAAAACCTTCGCTAGAGTGTAGTTGTACAATCTCTTGGAGTTTCACCCAGTCTCTAAGGGGTATCTCCCTCGTCACAGAGCATGTCACAAATGTTTCTAGTTAACCAATTACATTGTCTTTTATACATTTATAGAGACATAATAATAGTAGTAGTCTTTTATCTTCGCTCGAGAGATCATTATCCACTGACATTGATCTATGAAAAAGATAGTCTCCACAATGGTAATCATTTTGGAAGAAATATGGCGGCTTGTTCTCCTGGTAATATACCAGCCTTGAGTCTTCTATCGTCAGGTGTACTAGCCTTTAGATCAACGAATAAGTAACCAAAACTGACAGCCGTCGCTTGACGAAAGGCGTCCACAACGTATTTGCAGTTTGTTGGAAAGATCTGTTTCCTCAGATGGATAATGGAAGACTGGTCACGCGGTGTCTTGAAAATAACAAGGTAGTGGGCGTTCAGGTTGAGTGTCCGAATTTCTTTCCCGGGATAGTAAAAGTTTTGCATTAAAATTAGCACAGATGTGTTACGGTGATGTGACCCTCTAATAAACAAATTCGTTACATCCTTATTATTAGCGATTTCGCATAAAAGAACATCTAATATGACTAAGTTTTTTGTACTAGCATTCAAAATGGTGACATCTAAAAGTCCCTCGTGGAATTCAACGATTGGTGTATGATTCGATATAGAGTTAAATAAAGTGGGTTGATATTCAGTGTAACACCAAATTATTCTATCTGGGCAAGGTACTATACGTAATTCACTATGTTCAATTAATTTTGCGACAAAAACGCTCTTCCCACAACCCGTTACCCCCACTACGAGTCCAGTAAATGGATGTTGTAGACTTAAATCCATTTTTATAAATGAGGGACTACTAAATTAGGTTTTAATATATATAATAAATATAAAACTGGGGATTTCTATATAGCTATATGTATAAAATAAAATTAAACAGTACTTATGGAGAGTCTTAATGACTGATAAGGAGGTTTCTGTGTAGCTTGTAGTTTCCCACATGGTTTCGCGGTTGTTCATTTAAACCCTCGTAGAGATAAAAGGGTCTCCTAGTTTTGATAGTGCACTTAACCGAAAGTGTAGATAAGGTTGAGTGTGAAGAAAAAGGGGAATTAGATCTGCATTGATAACTAGGCTCGGTGGCGTAGAACATAGGGTGTCAGTCTGCCTTGCCACCATTCCGGGTTCGATACCCGGTGGATGCGAGAACTTAATGATATTCGTACCATGCCATCGAGCCTGGTTCTATAAATAACAAGATACTTAACATAACGCGTATCATTGAAATAAAATCTTTATTGTTTAAAGAGTTTTTATTTAATTTAAATAAAGTGTAAATCTTGTTTATTATGTGGATTATACTTAATAATAATCCATTTTTTGTTAAATTTCACGCACATATGAAACTAAGGCGGAGGAATACTCACTGAAAAGAAAAAGTAGTCGTCGAAATCAATATATAATTTTCCGATTTAGTTTCAATTGATAACAGGGTTTTGCAAGATTCCAACATTCCTCGCACTATATTTAGTTTCAATCATAGAGTCATTAGAGGGATAGGCAGGGAGAAAGAGATACGCGCAGTGATGTCATTTAAGCTTATCTTGCTATCTCACTATTTACATTCAGCTACGTACTAGTTTGATATCGATAAATCGTCTGCATGAATATTCGGTTCACGTGGCGAAAAGGCTTAACAATAGTAGTTCTTCAAATTTCGCGCCGTAGGAGATAAGAGATTTGGTTGAAACGGGCAGCGCTTTAATTTAAAATTAACCCGTATAGATGGCGTAGTGTTAAAGTCGTTCATTTAACCTCTTAAATACGATTTTTCAATATATCTCTACCCATACCTGTACGTCAGAGTAGATACATTTAACCGATTTAACGAAACCTGGCGGTATCCATACCGTCGACGGTATCCGGTATGCGCCACCGATGGTATCAAAGCCGTTGAAGTACGTACCTCAACGGCACTGATACCATCGGTGGCGCATACCGGATACCGTCGACGGTATGGATACCGCCAGGTGGCGATAAATTGGTTAAATGTATCTACTAATATTTCACAATATAAGACGGTTATTTTCATAAGACAGCTTTATTTTAGCTACTTTTATTTTCACGGGTAAATTCTTTGAACTTTTGTTTTACATTATTGAATTGTAGAATCCTACTCAACGCGTTCCTTGAGCTCTATATAAAACGTACACCTCGGAAACTATTCTCTCTGCGGTACCAAATAATAAGGTTGGAATAATAATAATAATAATAATAATAGTAAATTTTTATGTTTAACTGAAGATTTTATTTAAAGATTGTTTTGAATTAGCTTGTTTTAAAAATTAAGTCACTAACACTTTTAAACGCATTGCTATTTTCATGGCCAAGTTTCCAGCCAACGCCTAGAGCTTTAAATTTCCCTTTCTTCGGTATTTCGCTTACATATTAGATTCATGCATCCATTCGCTTTTATTATAATTTACGTGTATTTTAAACACATACCATAAATTCTTTCGATATATTGTGCAACAGTACTGTTTCAACGGGTTTTGTAGTTAAAATTGATGAAATACAAGATTGAAACTGTTCTCTTGGAATGTGATTATTAAGAACCAGTTTTAAAATCAAGTAAAAGTTTTTTCGGAACGAGACGCCATATATAGCTTCTAATCAGTTTTAGCTTGATCTCTTTTTCGGGAAGTAGTAGCCTTTAGCAGGTTCAGATTTTACTTGAACCGATAATTGTTAATTATGATTATGATGATATTTATTTCACAAAGTAATTAATGCTAGGTAACTGTCGAAGCATAGCCTGGTAGTGTGAGCAAGTATTTCAAATTGCACGGTTAACATGTTAACCAGTTGGTTTTATAGTATAGCCTAATTATATTTCAAGAAACCGCGAGATTTTAATCATCTCTTGTAAGTCTGAAAGTGTAGTTACTATTAAATTAGAGCTGACTAATCAAGTGGTTAGGTGTATTAAGTCCCGCGTGAATACAATTATATTTAACAAAAGCTCTCAAACATCTTCACCTAGAAACGATGTTTCTTGCTTGTAAATGAATGATAACTACTACTAAATAATTTTAGTTTTGAAAAGTATGAGATATTTCTTTATACATAACTTTTTAAACCTCAGGGGATAATTAACAACCCCTGGAAAGGAAGCCTTAAGTTTGTAGAATCGAAAAGATTGTTGCGTGTAATACATCATTGTTTAATTTTACAATGTATATCCTGTGTGGATCTTTAAAGTAAGTTACAATATTTTAGCTTTTTTTTATTTACTTTATAATTTTATAAAATACATTCCCCTAATAATTTTCGTTCTATTATGAAAAAGCTACAGTGACCAATTAAATATTTAAAATAAGTGTTTCTATACTCGTTAGATTACCTACGATATAGAAAATTAAGAGATTAAACACGTAGAAAGACCTTGAAAGCGCCGCGAGATATCTATAAGACAAAACAACAACTTGATGGAACTTTACCAATCCCGTTTATTTAAAGTAAGGTATTGCAATTTAACTCTAATTAACAGCCCTCACCCTCCTTCCTAATATTTTTTTTTAAACACAGTTTCAAATATTGGGATATCTTTCGATGCTGCATTATCCCTTTAAATATATCCAAAAATTCAAAACGTCATAATTTGAAGGTTCTGTATGAAAAATAATGTTTTTAACTCCTTTGCCACGTTGGATTACAGCCTTGGACAATCTCAAATGGAAGATTCTGCACAAACCGAAGATCTCTAGCATCCTTCCCACGTTGGACTTACAGCCTTGGAAGATGTACAACATACCTGATACGACAAGGTGGCACTCATCAAGAGGCTCATCTTTAGACAGATCATCATTGTATTAGAGAGTTACCAAAATGATATAAAAAATAACCATCTCCAGCCTTGAGGGTGAATAACATTCCTTTTCCAACAGGTCAAAATACACATCAAATTGGCTTATGACGTCACATGTCATATGAACCAATGAAAAACCTTAAAAAAATAGTCAAAATTGGGAAAAACAGGTTGAAAATAGCCCTATAACAACGGAGGTCACGTGTACAGAAGGCCCCTACCAGAGGGCGTTTCAGTGGTCATTTGTACGTTGCGATTAAAAGAACCAGATGCGTATCATTTGACCTTTGCTGACTCGCCTGATAGCCATTCGAAACCCCTTATTTCTACCAATGAAGACTAACGAAAAAAAATTTTTTTTGGTGTCACTGTCCCTTTAATATTAATTATGGGACGGGTTATGTAGGGTAATTTGTGGACTTTCCGGGTGGGGCCCATTAGGCTAATATGTTGATGGAGGGGGTGGAAAGATGTCCCCCTCCTTGTTTATTTTGGGGGCGGGGCTATTATGCAAATTTGTTTGCCTTGGGGGCGGGGCTTCTTGGGCAAATTTGTTGACGGAGGCGCTGTTTATTGACTTGCGGGGGCGGGGTTAATTAGGCCAATTTGTTGATGGATGAGGTCATTTGTTGATGGATGAGCTGTTTATTGACGGATGCGCTGTTGGCGGATGCGTTGTTTGTTGATTTTGGGGGCGGGGCTAATTAGGTAAATTTGTAGCCTTTGGGGTCGGGGATGACGCAAATTTGTTGACGGATGACGTCATTTGTTTTTAGGGGCGGGGATGATGCTAATTTGTTGATTTGATGACGTCATTGGTTGTTTTGGAGGGGGGGTGGAAAGATAAAAGTGTTTTCCCCCTCCTAAAAGTATAGGAATAAACTACTGCCGCGTTCACACGGGCATCCTAGATAAATTAATAAAGATTTGATATAAATCCGCGTTCAGACTGGTATCAAAGAAAAATTAAGATTAGATATAAAGCCGCTTTCACACGGGTATCCAAAATAAATTAAAAAAGACTAGATATAAACGCGTTCACACGGGTATGCAAGATAAATTAATAAAGATTAGATATAAAGACGCGTTCACACGGGTATCCAAGATAAATTAATAAAGATTAGATATGAAGACGCGTTCACAGGTAGCCAAGTTGAAAAACATGATTTGAAAAACATGATTGGCAAAACATGATTGGCAAAACATGATTGGCAAAACATGATTGGCAAAACATGATTGGCAAAACATGATTGGCAAAACATGATTGGCAAAACATGATCGGCAAAACATGATCGGCAAAACATGATCGGCAAAACCTGATCGGCAAAACCTGATCGGCAAAACATGATCGGCAAAACATGATCGGCAAAACATGATCGGCAAAACAAGATTGGAAAAAACTTGATTTGAAAAACATGATTTGAAAAACTTTACGCAACTTCGTGTTTAAAGGAATCTCGAAACGCCATTCAAATTGTTCAAAGAGGTTTATGAATGCATAACAAGCCCCTGCTAAAGCACCATTCTTTTCAGCCTCTTTTACAATGTCATGGGTCTAGCTATTCCTATGGGCTTGACCATCTTGTTTTACTTTAATTTGACAAAGGTAACGGGACCTGAGTTTTGTTGACCAGTATCTTGGTTCGTTTAATTGTGCAAAGAGATAATTCCGGCGCATAGCCATCGCGCCGCGGGCCCGCGGCCGTGTTAGACAGCCGATGAAAAGGTTAGCGGGCTAGCGGCGGCCGAGGCCGAGGTTTAGGAAATAGCAACAAAAATTTAATGAAAACATATTTCGTAAAGTGAGGGGGTACACATTTGAATTTTATAATATTAAAAGAAATTTAGTAGCCCTACTTTAAATTAGTTAAGCCAACAGAATGTGATAAAAAAATTAACACGTATTTAAATTTTTCGACGGGAGCTCGGTACTACTCGTAACTCGGTAGGCCAAGTTTTTAGTTCTCATCGTTAATCTTGGGGTGGTTTGTGCGCATGACTAAAGAGTTAACCCTCTCCGATTGGTGCATTCAGCTTTCCACGCCCTTAAGTCTGGCTCAAGAACACGCACGGATTTCTACGCGTACAAACTAAGGATTAAGGGTCTCGCGTATGTCGAAGAAAAACATCTCCGGTTGGTTAGGCGATTTTACCCTTTTTTGGGAGTCCTATGTAAAGAATCGAACCTTGGAAAGGGTACAATTTCTTATAGGAGAACCGGCTTTACATTATCAAATTGTACTTGATCCAATTTTGGTCGTAGACACGATAGAACCAAAATTGGAGACGAAAAATTTTGCTGAGGGGAAGGCTAGGATGACGTAGTTCGAGTTTAGTTTCAGGAGAAGTCAGCGCAATACTCGTGCGAGGGGGGACTGCGTCCCCCGCACGAGTAATAAAAGGAATAGAAGCTTCAGCATTCTCTCTACAATTTTCAGGGGGCGGGTTTCGTTGAGCTTAAACTGGGGTATCTCTACTTCCGGTAGGTCTGTTGTTGGCACTGTATGCCCGAACTGACAACGAACAGTAGTGAAGACTAAAAAATAGACTTTGCGCTATTTTCTTTGGACAGAAAATATGAAACACTCAATCGCGTGGCACTGATTACCGGAAGTTGGGTAGTCCCAGTTTGGATTGGGACAGCTGTCACTGAAGCTTCTATTCCTTTTACTAGATTTTTTACGCTGGCACTAGTATAAAGCCGGATTCACACAGACCTCTTCTCACGCGTTTCACGCTCATGCATGTGCTCATTGATTTAATATGGTCGCGCGAGCTTGAAATGCGTGAAAATAGTCTCTGTGCATCCGTCTTAAGGTCGCTTTCGCGGTCTTTTTTCGTAAAGGTATTTAATCCAGAAAGTTTTTTTTTTATTTTTTTTTTATTTCGTGAAAATTAATGATACATACACCCCACATAATTGAACTTGTTAGTGGGGCAATAATTGAATTATAAATCATTCATTCATAGGTTAACATTATTACAATTTGGATAGAATGTGTTCAATTTTAGATTTATAACAAAATTTATTTCATTTCCAACTTCCGTAGGTAAATTATTATATAGACGTACTCCTGCTATCTGAGCGTGTCTATAACTTATACATGTATTGACCCGAGGAGGCTTCAATTTATTGTCATTAGTAAATCGCGTTGAATATCTATGACTATAATTGTTTTTATGCATATAAACAAATAATAAGGCTTGTAATTTAAACAGTTTCTCTATATCAAAGACATTAAATTCTCTGTATAAAGCAAACGTGGGGTAGTCGTATGGTTTCATGAGACAGATTCTAATAACTCTATTCTGGAATTTAGATAATGGGGCAAGTACTGACTTATATGCACTACCCCACGCGATAACACAATAATTCAAGTAAGACTGTACCAGGGCAAAATAAACACTGCGCAATGTAGCAGGTGACAGAATATTACGCAAGGAATATAAATTAAAAGTCATATATCTCAAATTTTTTACTAGGTAATTAACATGTATATCCCATCGCAGATGCGAGTCAATAAAAATCCCTAGATATTAAAGCGAGTCTACTCGTTTTAGTTCCGTACAGTCACAAACATTATTATTAGGGATACATTGAGATTTGTGAATTTTTATTGCTAGACCAGCCTGTAATTCATTTGAAAGGCGTATTGAAAAAGCTATGTAAGTAGTTTTCTTATTGTTTAGACTAAGTAAATTTCCATCCAGCCAAGACTTAGCTGAGGCTAGACCTAACTCTGCATTTAAGTAAACAGTTGGCCAATCCGGACCAATAAATATAAGTACAGTGTCGTCAGCAAAAGACACCAAACCTTCAGACCATCTCCCATTACAAAAGGCATTAATATAAAGTAAAAATATTATCGGTCCCAATATCGTACCCTGAGGAACACCATAAGTCACTATCTATTATCACTATAAACATTTTTAATTTTAACCCGGGATACTCGATCTTTCAAATAACTACGAAACCAAGCTAATGGGATACCTCTAAAACCAAGCTTTTCTAATTTAGAGATCAACCCAGAATGACTTATTGAATCGAATGTCTTTGCTAGATCCATAAATACCGCGATCACCTTAAGACCGCTGTCTAGACTGGATGATGTCAATCGAGTTAATTCGTATACGTATAGCATCATCAGTCCCTAGGCCCTTCTGGAATCCATACTGTTTTGAAGATATAATTTGGTTTTTATATAAATATGACATCATTCTTGTCTTAACACATTTCTCAATTATTTTAAAAATTTGACTTAATATCGATATTGGTCTATAATTCTGCACCAACTTCCTACTTCCTGATTTAAATATAGGGACCACGACAGCAATCTTACAGTGATAATTAAATCCGATATCTGAATTAGGAGGGTAGCGCTAATTTGATCGTGACCAGGAGCTGATTGTTTGTTCAGCGTATTAATAATGCTTTTGATTTCATTAACATCAACCGGACTTAGAAAGAAAGATTGGCTAATATCTGGGTGATCATCAGAATTAATGATTAAATTAGGGTCAGTCGCGATGTTATTCTTTATTATTGTCTCTGCCAAATTGGAGCCTACCCTCGAGAAGTATTTATTAAAAACATTAGCCACATATTGAGGGCGCTGTTCTATATTTATCTCTTCCTTAAATTGGTCAAGAATAGTTTTAATACTTCGTTCAGTTCTGGACCTTGAAGTTACTTTGTTTATGATCTTCCAGATTTTTGGTGTGTCGTTATGACATTCGTTAACTCTAGTTCTAAAATAATATAATTTGGCTTTTTTAATCAAAGTCGTGAGATTACTTCGATATTTTTATATTCAATTTTTAAATTATTGTTTAATGGATACCTAATCATGTTTTTTCTCATCTTATTCCGGGTTTTTATGGAAGTCATTATAGTTACTGACATCCAAGGTTTTTTAAATTTCTTACCATCTTTAAAGGTAGTCTTAAGGGCCTTTCACACCAGCCAATTTTTAGCTCCAACTAGTTGGTACAACTAATCGGAGCAATTAGTTGGCCCAACTCCACCGCTCACACACTTAAAAAAATTTATAAAAAAATTTATAAACAATTTCCTTCAATTTTTATGTACAGCCAATCATTAAGGGTTAATGTGATGTCATCATTTTCGCCACTTCCTGTCTTTTTTTTTTTGGTACTTTTTGAATAATCGCGGCCGAATTTTTGCGGCTTATTTTTAAAAAATTTGCGCGGGCGCCACCTAGCAGAGATCGAGTGAAGAGCTAGAGAGACTCAAGAGAGGTCAGTCTCCTGGGTTTCGCGACACAGTTATCGTTTAGTTAATTGAACTTGAGGATAAATAGGAGTTTAATTTCACACTTTTATGGCTTTGAGAAGGCGAAAAAGGGCAGCTGTTTTAATTATTTCTAATATTTTGATGGACGATGACCATGAAGAGAGGCGTAGGCGTTCCTGCTGGGTTAATCCTTGGATATAAAGAAGAAAAGAACTAGGGTATACTGAAAATCTTTTGAAGGAATTAAAACTCGAGGACAAGGATAGCTACCGTAAATTTATGAGGATAGATACCGTATGCTTCACTAAACTACTAAACATGGTAAAGACGCGTATAGCTAAAAGTGATACAATTATGCGGGAGTCAATAAGTGCGGAAGAACGACTTTCAGTAACGCTACGGCACCTCGCAACAGGTAATATGTGATATTTATATTATCCATTATATTAACTATTATGTTCTTTTTTATAGGTGAAACTTTCTCTTCGTTGCATTTCCAGTTCCGTTTAGGTGTAAGCACAATTTACTATATTGTTTATGAAAACTGCGACGCTATCTATGATTGTCTGCGTAAGAGGTAATTTTTATTCAGCGTTCTAACATTTTGATTTCTCTTTAATAGTGTATTTCTTCATTCTCCTAAACTTTTTTCATAGTTATCTAAAAGTTCCTAAAGATGAAGCAGAATGGATAAAAATTGCGGATGATTTTTGGAGTTCTTGGCAATATCCCCATTGCATTGGGGCAATAGATGGAAAGCATATTTCAGTTTTCGCGTCACCCAATTCTGGATCGTATTATTTTAATTACAAGCGCTATTTTAGCGTCATTCTTTTGGCTGTTGTAGACGCTAATTTAAAAGTAATTGATTAATTTTATTAATAATTTACCAAACCTTGATTAACGCAATAATTTCAGGCTATATTTGTAGATGTAGGAACAAACGGAAGGGTTCACGACACAGCTGTATTTTCAAAATCTGCTTTGGGAAAGCAATTGGAACAAAAACGAGTACCTCTTCCTCCACCCGAACTATTGCCTGGACAAAGAGTTCCAACAAATTACGTAATTGTTGGGGACGAAGGTTTCCCATTGAAACCCTATCCAATGAGGCCTTATTCGCCGAAGGCTATTACGAATGAGCATGAAATTTACAATAAAAAGGGATATCGTATATTAAGCCCTGATAATAAAATTAAACTGATCCTCTTGATTTTTAGACATACGAGGGCACGTCGGGTTTCCGAAAACTTTTTTGCTGTATTAGTTCATCGGTTTCGGATTTTTCTACGGCCAATACAGGCTTTGCCACAAAATGTAGTAAAACTTGTACTAGCAACATGCTCATTGCATAATTTCTTGAGAGAAAACTCTGCAAATTACGTTGGAAAGGAGAGAGATATCCCAACGACAAAAACCATGCATGGTCTCGTTAATCTTGGAAATCATAACTCTCAAGCAGCGAGGGAAACAAGAGAAAATTTAAATAGATATTTCAACACCAATGGAGCCAATGATCTTCAAAATTTTTTGAAAAATTAAAGGGTATTTATTTGAATACTTTTAATGAACTATTGTAAAGAAACTGCATAATTAACAATGATAGTATATCCCAACATAGAAATATTAGTTAATATTTAGCTTGGATCACCACCCGAGTCAAGACAATAAATCCACTACGATAAGCTTGTTTCCGCATGGATTGCGAAGTAGGTCTAAAAAAACATTGTAATAAAAAAAACCTTTATTCAAAGTATTAAACTAAAATTTTATACATTTTGACTTCACACTAAAAATTTTTAAGCAATGATTTTTTTACATTTCGTCTGAAAATATATGATCATTGTTGGAAATGTCTCTGTCACGGGAACATAGTTGCCATCTAGTGAGGTGATTAAGAACATTGTATGATAATAATATGTATGTATGACGTAAGAACCGCTGACGTCTCTTGTAGGTGTAACCTAAGCTGAATAATTACTTTACTTTTTGTTATGATTCTAAACGCACGTCGTAGCTCATTCCACCGACAAAAATATCTCAATCATATTTTAGCTGCGACCATTTTCAACTGGTTATGGGCTCAGAACGCGTATAATTAGAGATTGAGATAATGAGAGGAATAAATCTACAAAGAGAAGCGTGCGTAAATGAAAAGAAATAAGTCCTTGGTTAGAAGTACAAAGGCTTAAGAAACAAAACGCGTAAAAATAAAAGAGAAGATGGCACAGTCTAGTTCAAATGATGAGTATAAAATTCCAAAACTAAATCCAGACAATTATTACGCATGGAGTATTCGCGCCAGAGCATCAATGGTGCAAAAGAGGATTTGGAAGGCGATTGACCCTGGATATGGAGTTTCGATGACTACTACAGAAGAGGAAATAAATGAACGAGCACTAACTTTCTTATTTTTGATCGTTGATGATTCCTACCTTGATGACATAGGAGAAGAAAGAAGAGCACAAACAGCATGGGAAAACCTAAAGGATTCTTGCACAAGTAGCGGTCTCTTACACAAACTACAAATGCTAAAAGAGTTTGTACAAATAGAAAAAAAAATGTGATAAGCAAATGAGGGAATATATCACACGCTTCACAGACAAGCAAAGGCAAATGCAAGCCTGTGGTTTTGGGTTTAATGATAAAGAAACGGCCGGTTTATTATTAGCGGGTTTGCCATCTCGTTATGACATATTATATCAAAAATGTCTTTGCGAACAAAGACCCAGAAGGACATGTTATGGCCTTGAATGTCTGAAGTGACAGATATTTAATTTTCTTTTAAAACATTAAATTTAAATACAATTAAATTTTCTTTTAAAACATGAAATTTAAATACAATTAGATTTTCTTTTAAAACGAAATTTAAATATAATCACAATCTGGCACGATTTAGAGTTTCAAATTTCAATACAACTGATTTTATTCACTCGGAAATATTTAAGAAAAACATAACAGACGATTTTCTCCCATTGACGCTTAACATTAAATTTCGCTTAATTATTTTTCAGGGAAAACGTGTATTGAACTGTTATTTTTCAGTATAACGCGAGTCCACTTTATGTTTTCTTAGTTTAACCCGAATTTCCACGACTCGCAATTGAACGGATCGTTAAAAATACTCGCCGGTTTATTGGAATGGGTATATGATAAAGGGAAATGTGTTTTTTAAAGCCCGTTTAAAGTCACCTTCTTTTCTAGCTTAGCAGACGACGCAAACCATAACAATTTGTACTTTCAAAGCTATATTGCGCGCGCAAGCGGAGAGAATTTCAAAGCGACGAATTTTAGAGCGGATAAGCTTTTTAAATAAATTGTAATACTTTCATTTTTCTTTTCATTAAAACCGTACAATTAAAATGATGATTTCCATAAGGGACCACTAATTAGTTATTAGGAGTTATAAAAAAACATCCATGAATTAGGTTTGTTCGTTTGCAACCCAAGTTAAAAATTAAAATATGGTGAATTTTTATTCCCTTTAAATTCCTTGTATAAGCATCCGTAAGCTAACATGAACGAATTGCCTCGACTAAAGTCGAGGAGTTGTAATAAAACATTATCCATGGATTAGGTTTGTTCGTTTGCAACCTAGATTAAAAATTAAAATATGGGGAATTTTTTTCCCTTTAAATTCCTTGATAAGCATTCATAAGCTAACATGAACGAATTGCCTCGACTAAAGTCGAGGAGTTATAATAAAGCATTATCCATAGAAAACATTATCCATAGAAAACATTATCCAATTAAGGTATGAGATCAGATCATAGAACTTTGAGTCTATGCCTAAAGCCAAAGCTAAATTAAGTATATTTTTCTATCGAAATTTAATGTTAAGCGTCAATGGGAGAAAATCGTCTGTTATGTTTTTCTTAAATATTTCCGAGTGAATAAAATCAGTTATATTGAAATTTGAAACTCTAAATCGTGCCAGATTGTGATTATATTTGAATTTCGTTTTAAAATAAAATCTAATTGTATTTAAATTTCATGTTTTAAAAGAAAATTAAATATCTGTCACTTCAGACATTCAAGGCCATAACATGTCCTTCTGGGTCTTTGTTCGCAAAGACATTTTTGATATAATATCTGTCACTTCAGTCTAACACGAAAGTGTTAACTTCTATATTAAAAGACTAGCCCTTTAAAAAGTGATTCAGTCAAATCTCTACATTTTTACCATTGCCCTTTAAACCCAATTAAAATTAATTTTTTCATAATTTTTGATGTTAATAGCTGGGGCAGCCGCACTTGATTCAGTCAAATCTCTACATTTTTACCATTGCCCTTTAATCCCAATTAAAATTAATTTTTACATTATTTTTGATGTTAATAGCTGGGGCAGACGCACTTGATTCCAGTCAAATCTCTACATTTTTACCAGTGCCTCTTAATCCCAATTAAAATTAATTTTTTCATTATTTTTGATGTTAACAGCTGGGGCAGCCGCACTTGATTCAGTCAGATCTCTACATTTTTACCAATTGCCCTTTAAACCCAATTAAAATTAATTATTTCACAATTTTTGATGTTAATAGCTGGGGCAGCCTCACTTGATTCAGTCAAATTTCTACATTTTTACCAGTGCCCTTTAATCCCAATTAAAATTTATTTTTTCATCATTTTTGATGTTAATAGCTGGGGCAGCCGCACTTGATTCAGTCAGATCTCTACATTTTTACCATTGCCCTTTAAACCCAATTAAAATTAATTATTTCACAATTTTTGATGTTAATAGCTGGGGCAGCCTCACTTGATTCAGTCAAATTTCTACATTTTTACCAGTGCCCTTTAATCCCAATTAAAATTTATTTTTTCATTATTTTTGATGTGAATAGCTGGGGCAGCCTCACTTGATTCAGTCAAACCTCTACATTTTTACCAGTGCCCTTTAATCCCAATTAAAATTAATTTTTACATTATTTTTGATGTTAATAGCTGGGGCAGCCGCACTTGATTCAGTCAGATCTCTACATTTGTACCATTGCCCTTTAAACCCAATTAAAATTAATTTTTTCATAATTTTTGATGTTAATAGCTGGGGCAGCCGCACTTGATTCAGTCAAATCTCTACATTTTTAACATTGCCCTTTAAACCTAATTAAACTAAATTTTTTCATAATTTTTGATGTTAATAGCTGGGGCAGCCGCACTTGATTCAGTCAAATCTCTACATTTTTACCGTTGCCCTTTAATCCCAATTAAAATTAATTTTTACATTATTTTTGATGTTAATAGCTGGGGCAGACGCACTTGATTCCAGTCAAATCTCTACATTTTTACCAGTGCCTCTTAATCCCAATTAAAATTAATTTTTTCCTTATTTTTGATGTTAACAGCTGGGGCAGCCGCACTTGATTCAGTCAGATCTCTACATTTTTACCAATTGCCCTTTAAACCCAATTAAAATTAATTATTTCACAATTTTTGATGTTAATAGCTGGGGCAGCCTCACTTGATTCAGTCAAATTTCTACATTTTTACCAGTGCCCTTTAATCCCAATTAAAATTTATTTTTTCATCATTTTTGATGTTAATAGCTGGGGCAGCCGCACTTGATTCAGTCAGATCTCTACATTTTTACCATTGCCTTTTAAACCCAATTAAAATTAATTATTTCACAATTTTTGATGTTAATAGCTGGGGCAGCCTCACTTGATTCAGTCAAATTTCTACATTTTTACCAGTGCCCTTTAATCCCAATTAAAATTTATTTTTTCATTATTTTTGATGTTAATAGCTGGGGCAGCCTCACTTGATTTAGTCAAACCTCTACATTTTTACCAGTGCCCTTTAATCCCAATTAAAATTAATTTTTACATTATTTTTGATGTTAATAGCTGGGGCAGCCGCACTTGATTCAGTCAGATCTCTACATTTGTACCATTGCCCTTTAAACCCAATTAAAATTAATTTTTTCATAATTTTTGATGTTAATAGCTGGGGCAGCCGCACTTGATTTAGTCAAATTTCTACATTTTTACCATTGCCCTTTAAACCTAATTAAACTAAATTTTTTCATAATTTTTGATGTTAATAGCTGCGGCAGCCGCACTTGATTTAGTCAAATTTCTACATTTTTACCATTGCCCTTTAAACCCAATTAAAATTAATTTTTTCATAATTTTTGATGTTAATGGCTGGGGCAGCCTCACTTGATTCAGTCAGATCTCTACATTTTTAACATTGCCCTTTAATCCCAATTAAAATTAATTTTTACATTTTTTTTATGTTAATAGCTGGGGCAGCCGCACTTGATTTAGTCAAATTTCTACATTTTTACCATTGCCCTTTAAACCTAATTAAACTAAATTTTTTCATAATTTTTGATGTTAATAGCTGCGGCAGCCGCACTTGATTTAGTCAAATTTCTACATTTTTACCATTGCCCTTTAAACCCAATTAAAATTAATTTTTTCATAATTTTTGATGTTAATGGCTGGGGCAGCCTCACTTGATTCAGTCAGATCTCTACATTTTCCCCATTGCCCTTTAAACCCAATTAAAATTAATTTTTTCATCAATTTTGATGTTAATACCTCCGACAGCCGCAGCGAAATCATTATATTTTCCCCATTGCCCTTTAAACCCAATTAAAATAAATTTTTTCATCAATTTTGATGTTAATACCTCCGACAGCCGCAGCGAAATCATTATATTTTCCCCATTGCCCTTTAAACCAAATTTAAATTAAATTTTTCATCAATTTTGATGTTAATACCTCCGACAGCCGCAGTGAAATCTTTATATTTTCCCCATTGCCCTTTAAACCAAATTTAAATTAATTATTTCAGCAATTTTGATGTTAATACCTCCGACAGCCGCAATGAAATCTTTATATTTTCCCCATTGCCCTTTAAACCAAATTTAAATTAATTATTTCAGCAATTTTGATGTTAATACCTCCGACAGCCGCAGCGAAATCTTTATATTTTCCCCATTGCCCGTTAAACCAAATTCCAATTAATTTTTTCATTATTTTTGATGTTAATACCTTCCTTATTGCCGTTCGGAATGGCAAGTCGTTCGGAATTTCACTCATTTTTAAAAAGAAGAGTACTTTTAAGGCGGAGAAATTGAAAATTAATGTTATTCTATGGGATTTAGATTTTTTGCAAGAGACTTACCTTTCAGAATTTTTTTCTAATGCTTCCAAATATTTTACAGGCTTTATTTTAAGACTAATTTCATAATTTTATACCGATTAGTTTGGTCACAGTCTATAAACGGCAAAAATATGAAGAAGGAGAAATTAAGTCATTAGAGTTCAATACCCATAGCCTCCAAATCAAGCGCGCGCGCTCGTGCTCGTGATTTTAAAAAGCCATATAAAACCTAAGCCTAATTTGTCAAATTAGGCTTAGGTTTTTGGCGAATCTATTTCTCCGCCTTGTTGTTCCCTCCGTTTTCATAAATAGATTGTGGGCCATCTAATTGGTGTAAAATTATGAAATTAGTCTTCAAATAAAGCTCGAATCTTAATTCATACCACACGGAAAATCCAAGTCTGAAAAATATCCGGAAGTATTAGAAAATAAATCTGAAAGGTAAGCCACTTTCAAAAAACCAAATCCCATAGAATAACATTACGATTTGGCCATGCTCGAAACCAGCTAAGTACCAAAAAAAGGGTCAACTTTAGAATTAATTTTAAAATACTTAGACTTAATATTTTTAAATGAAACTTGAAAAGTTCAACATTCGAACCTTGCTCTACCATTTAAAAGTGATTATATCTGTAACAAATAATTCCTCTTTTAGTTCTGTCAATCACTGGACTTGTCCTCGAAAGAGTCGATTTTAATGTTATTCTATGGGAGAATGGAGCGTTTTGATTGGCTAGAGACTGAATTTTTTAGGAAATCAAAATAGCATTACAGATGATGATGGGCCCAATACATAGAACCCTACCGGGTTCTAAGAATTCGTGACAAGCAATTTTAGTCAAGATGGAAATGATTTAGATGAAAACAGTTAAGACTAAAATGTTAATGGAAGAAAAGAGAATTTCCCATCAAGATGAAGTACGAGATGAAAGGGAGACGGTAAAGGCCTTAGCCGTTAGAAGAGATCCAAAGAGAAATAAATTCAAAAGAGATAGTAAACCCGATCGTGAGAAACCTAAAACGAATAACCAAAGCTCTGAGAGCAAGACACTAAGTCACATTAAATGTTATACGTGTGGTAAATTTGGGCATATTGCAAGAGAATGCCCTGACTATTTGTCCCAACGAGACAAAAGTGAAGACAAGGCAAAATTGAGCTTTCTATAAAGCACTTATATGTAGAAACGCATTATTAGAAACTGATAAAGGATGGGTTTTAGATTCAGGGGCAACAGACCATATGTCTTCCAAACGAAGTAAATTTATAACATATGAGGCATACGAGTCAAAGGTGGAAGTAGCCAGTGGCGAAAAGATTGCTGTAAAAGGAAAGGGAGACATACTTGTATCGTTAAATAAAAACAATGGTGGATTAACATTCAAACTCGAAAAGGTGTTGTTTGTACCAGATCTAGGAGGAAACTTACTATCTGTCGGACGATTAGCAGAGAAAGGACTAAATATAGAATTTAAAGGAATCGAAGCCCTTGTTTCCGACGAAGATGGTTCCTTGCTTATTCGACCTATGAAAGACTATATGCTTTTTATGAATCTTCTTAGCATGCCTACGCGGCAAAGAAAGACGAAAGCACCTTATGGCATAAGAGATTGGGCCATCTCCACATGGTGGCTGTAAAGAAAGTACAGAAGGGAAAACACCTACAAGTAGAATTAATGGGGCAAGAAGACGACAGCAATGAAGATCGTTGTTCAGTTTGTATGGAAGGAAAAATGAGACGGTCAAAGTTTCCAGTAGGTGAAGCAAAAAGATCAACCGAACCATTAGCCTTAGTACATTCGGACCTCGCTGGTAAAATAGCACCAACATCACGCGGTGGAGCTCAGTATTTTATGACAGTCATAGATGACTTCTCTCGTTTTACATCTGTCTATTTTTTGAATACAAAAGATGAAGCCTTTGAAGCTTTTTAGAAGTTTCAACAAACGGCAGAAACACAAGTAAAGAGTAGGCTTAAAAAGCTACGATCTGATGGTGGCGGCGAATATATAAATAAAGCCTTTGATAACTATTTGACTGAAAAACGAATTTTGCGCCAAGTTACTATACCCCGTACAACTCAACAAAACGGCGTCGCCGAAAGAATGAACCACACCCTAGTCGACATGGCACGTTGTTTGCTCATTGAATCGGGTCTGCCAGACACATTCTGGACAGATGCCGTTAATACAGCCTGATATATTCGAAACAAGTGTCCCAGTAGAGCAGTAAACGGTCAAATACCAGTGGAACTGTGGTATAAAAGGGAAGTAAATGTAAACCATCTTAGAGTATTTGGATGCAAGGTCTGGTCAGTCGTAAATGAACCTAAGAGACGAAGGAAATTTGACGTTAAATTAAAGGAAAATATATTAATTGGCTATTCGACAGAAACCAAGGGATACAAGCTTTGGAATTGGAAAGAAGATCGCATTTTTATGTCACGAGACGTGACATTTGAAGAGAATGTGTTTCCCTTAAGAAAGCAAGAACAAAAACCAACTTCAGACGACTCGAAGTTGACTTCGGATGAAGAACCCTTACTGTCAGTTGTAGACGAAGCGAGCGAAAAAGAAAATGACGAAAGAGAAATACATGAGGAACTAAACATGAGCGGAGCCTTACCAGATTTAACGGAAATTGAACTGTTTGAAGATGAAGACGATCCAGATTTTAACATCTACAGAACTAAACTACAACTACCGCACGTTGTATCACAATTCGGAGGGCATCGTTTTTCAAATCGACTTGCAGAAAAGAACAATTACCAAATGAAATGTGCACTCGCCTGGAATCAGGATTCGCTTGATGACACACCAAAAACGATAGATCAGGCCTTATCATCTCCAGATGGAATGAAGTGGTCAAAAGCCAACACTTGGGAGCTTGTCGATAGACCCAACACCCAGAAGGTAATAGGAAGTAAATGGGTATTTCGAAAGAAAGCAGACGAAAACGGAAATATAAGCAGATATAAAGCGCGATTGGTAGCTCAGGGTTTTGGCCAAACACCAGGTGTGGATTATAACGAAACGTATAGTCCTGTAGTAAAATTGAAATCTTTGAGATTTCTTATAAGTCTCACAATTGAACTAAACTGGAAAAACATTCACGTTGACATCGTTTCTGCTTACGTCAATAGCGACTTAAGTGAAATAGTATACATGGAACAGCCAGAAGATTTTATAGAGATAAGTGAAGAGAAAAACAAGAAGGTGTTGTTATTGAAGAAAGCCCTGTATGGACTACACCAATCAGGAAAAGAATGGAACAATCATCTGAACAGCTATTTACTGAGCTTGGAACTGAAACGTTCAGCGGCTGATCCCTGTATCTACTATAGAAATGGCTTAATAATTGGAGTGTACGTTGATGACATCGTTGGAGTTGGGCTGGAGGATTTACTTGATGACTTTATACACAAATTGGAAGAAAAATTTGAAGTAAAGAATCTTGGGCAAATTACGCATTTGCTTTCCATGAAGGTTAACCGAAAACCTTGTGGCACAATAACCTTAGATCAAGTGCAATACGCAAAACAACTTTTGGACGTTTTTCAAATGAGTAACGGCCGTGGAGCGGCGACACCTCTCGACCCTGGTACAATACTACAAAATGAAGCAAAACCAGAAGAACAAACAAAATTTCCATATAGGAAAGCCATGGGAAGCTTGCTGTATTTAGCATGTGGTACGAGACCGGATTTGTCATACGCTGTGACTTATTTGAGCCAATTCAATGATAAAGCATCAGACGAGCATTGGAAGGCAGTTTTGCATGTACTTCGATATTTAAAGAAAACTATAAACACGAGCATAGTATACTCAAAAACTGGGTTTAAAATGGAAATGAGCGCCGACGCAGATTGGGGAAGCGACAAACTAGATAGAAGTTGGTCAGGATACGTAATCAAATTTGCCGGAAGCGTATTATCTTGTAGTAGTAGGAAACAGAAAACGGTTGCCCTGTCAACTGTTGAAGCTGAATATGTTAGTATGTATGAAGCAGCAAAGGAAGCGCTTTGGTGGAGAAACCTATTAGAAGAAATAGGACTAACAGACATAATTCCTTCACCAATGATTATTCAAGTAGATAATCAAGGTGCAATGGCAAAGAAAAGGGAGACATCAGAAAGAAGCAAACATATCGATTTGAAACACTATTTTCTACGAGAACTGATAGAAAATGGAAAAATTGAGTTAAAATACATAGAAAGCGAAGTTAATTCAGCAGATATGCTTACGAAGAAAATAAGTGGAAGAAATTGAAAGAACAACTTTATGCTTTGGGACTAACCGTGCTCGATGACTAACTATCGTGTTAGTGACAAGGAGGAGTGTTGGAAATGTCTCTGTCACGGGAACATAGTAAGAACATTGTAAGATAATAATATGTATGTATGACGTCAGAACAGCTGACGTCTCTTGTATGTGTAACCCAAGCTGAATAATTACTTTACTTTTTGTTATGATTCTAAACGTACGTCGTAGCTCATTCCATCGACAAAAATATCTTAATCTCAATCATATTTTAACTGCGACCATTTTCAACAGTTCACACGGGTATCCAAGATAAATTAATAAAGATTAGATATAAAGACGCGTTCACGGGTATCCAAGTTGAAAAACATGATTTGAAAAACGCGATTCGAAATACGCGATTCGAAAAACGCGATTCGAAAAACGGGATTCGAAAAACGCGATTCGAAAAACGGGATTCGAAAAACGCGATTCGAAAAACGTGATTCGAGAAACTTGATTCGAAAAACGTGATTCGAGAAACTTGATTCGAAAAACGTGATTCGAGAAACTTGATTCGAAAAACTTGATTCGAAAAACGAGATTAGAGAAAATTGATTCGAAAAACGCGATTAGAGGAATTTGATTCGAAAAACGCGATTTGAAAATCGCGATTCGAAAAACGTGATTCGAGAAACTTGATTTTAGAAACTTGATTCGAAAAACGTGATTCGAGAAACTTGATTCGAAAAACGCGATTCGAAAAACGTGATTCGAGAAAATTGATTCGAAAAACGCGATTCGAAAAACGCGATTCGAAAAACTTTATTCGAAATGCGTTTTTTGACGCGATTCAGAAAACGCGATTCGAAAAAAGTGATTCGAAAAAAGTGATTCGAAAAACGCGATTCGAAAAACGCGATTCGAGGAACGCGATTCGAAGAACGCGATTCGAAGAAACGCGATTCGAAAAACGTGATTCGAAAATTCTATTGATGTTTGAAGAAATTTGCATTTCTCTTTGCATAGTTTCAAACCATTTTCGTGTAATGTTTAAGATTTTTGTCAATAAGGATTAGTAGATCAGCTTTTGTTTTTCCACCTAACAGGATATCGTCCGGAAACGGTGAGACGCCTCTTTTGTTTCGAAAAAGCATTTCAATGTGCCGCTGAAATATTGCTGAGGCCGAAGCGATGCCAAATGGTAGTCTTGTGTACCGATATAGACCAAGCGTGGTATAACTGTTACCTCTCTTGAATCTTCACGTAGCACCAACTTACAGGCATCTTTCAGATCCAACCTAGCAAAATATTTGCAGCCAGCCAGTGTTGCAAATATATCCTCTGTTTTAGGGAGAGGATATTTCTCTATATCTAAAGATGGGTTTATAGTCGTTGTAAAATCTCCACAAATCGAACCTTTTAGCTAGGTTTTGATCCTTTATCGCTCTCTATTGTTTGAGGTTTCAAAACATGAACGCAGAAGCGTACTGCGAGTATGGAACGCTTTCCATGATTTTCTGATTTTCTAGCCTCTTTAACCAACGTTTTCATTGCGTATGGTATGGATCGCGCTTTGCTATATTTAGGAATGTGATCCTTTTTTAAATGTAGCTTTACTTTAATGTTCTTTAATTCAACCAGGCCAGGTGCAAAGAGATCCTCGTATTTACTTAAGATACTCTCCATATTATGCTTTTGTGTCCCTTCGATCTTGTTAATTTCCTGTTTTGGCTTTTTCATAACTGACGGTATTAGGATAAACACGTTCGTGTTTATCCTTTTATCTACACTCGAATTTCATCAGAAACCGTAATGTCTTTTCCAATGGACCCGCGGCGCTTGATAACTGAAATTGTCGTCGTTTCCCTCATCCCACCGTCCACTGAATTCGAATTAATACAGACAAAGGTACTTTTGAAAAAATTTGATAAGACTTCGATCAGGTACAAGAGTATCTCTAGTTAAACACAGATTTCAATAATGAAATGTTGATTAAGTATATGAAGTAATAGAAAGTAAGGTGCCTGAATGGGTTACAAAAGGGTGAAATCTTAAGCTTAGCCGAGCTTTACTAATTGCTTCAAAATGATAAACAAAAATTTTATTTCTTAAACAGTAGAATGATAAGGAATATCCATCGAATTCAAGTTAATAGAAAGTAAGGTGCCTGAATGGGTTACAAAAGGGTGAAATCATAAACTTAGCCGAGCTTTATTAATTGCTTCAAAATGGTAAACAAAATTTTATTTCTTAAACAGTAGAATGATAATGAATATCCATCGAATTCGAGTTAATAGAGAGACAGATGCCTGTATGGGTGACGAAAAGGGTAAAACATATAACTAGCCGAGCTTTATTAATTGGCTTTAAATTGATAAACAAAAATTGATTTTATTAAACAGTTGAGAAGTTTATTTTAATGGCATTTTTTATCGTTAACGGAAAATTGCATTTATTGGGTTCTTTTACTAGGGTAGCCCTCTTCAGCCGTCTAATTTTGACTATTATGTCATATCATGAGTATCCCATTATATTCACCCTAATTCACCGTAATTAAAAAGTTGGCATGATTTTCTTATCATTTGATTTTTTAACTTTAATAATATATCTCTTCTCGGCCTATATAAACGAGATTTGCAGATTCAGTACTCACAGAGGCACTGTACCAATGCGTGGTTTACGTTAGCGTTTAAAATTGTGGCGAGCCCTCTCGTTTGTGCAATGGTGACGTCTTCGATTGTTTAGGCAATCGTTTCTCACCTATATTTCGGTGATAAGAGACTCATTTCTCACGATCTTTTGGGTAGAGTACTCGAATAAACCGAGGCGATTGAATGTAAATCGCATTACCTAGAAATGTGGCCAATTTAATATATTAAGTCACTGTAAAAACATTTCACAATGAGAGTTCTAGGGATTAAATATCACTTGAGTTGGACTTCATATCCTGCCAAGTGCTCGATTACACATGAAATTTATAGTTTAACGTTCTCAATCTCTACTTTATTTTTTAAAATACTTGAGTTTTGCGACTAGGATGTGCTTTAGATCCAATAGCTTCGTCATTACAACTACGTAATAACGTTGCTATTAAGTAGTTGGCCAATTATTAAAGTCTGTATCTAAAGCACGTCTAACTTAATTATAATAAAAAATAAAGATTTAGAATGTTAAATAGGATATACGAAACGGAAATTGATGTCGGCGAGTTAAATAAACGGCCCTATACTTCTGGTCTCCAGAATTATGTTCTCATGCTGCTTTAAAGAATTGTTTCGCTTTCCATCCTCATTTTTTGTCGATGCGATTCAATATTATAAATTTAATCTCTAGCTCGGTCTAGCCCGTCCCTCATGTAATATTTTAGGTAAGGCTAGGTTAGTTAATCCCTCGACCTCCCCCGTCCATCTGGTAATCTTTAAGGTGAGGTTAGGTTAGTTAATCCCTCTAATTTACAATCCTTCCAACTAGTTAATCCTTAGCTCGGGCTATTTGTAATATTTTAGGTAAGGCTAGGTTAGGTTAGTTAATTCCTCGAATTAGCCCATCGTTCCAACTAGTTAATCCCTCGGGTTACCCATTCCATAAAGTAATCTTTAAGGTTAAATTAGGTTAATTAAACCCTGGAAATAGCCCATCCCTCCAACTAGGTAATCCCTATAACTCGGGCTAACCCGTTCCTCTTGTAGTATTTTAGGTCACGTGATATCCGCTTACACAGGAAGTGACACACACACAGACACACCCACAGAGACGACCAGTGTAAAACCTCCCCCTGAACTAAAGTTCAGTCGGGGAGGTAAAAAGTTATTTATTTGCCTAAACATAATATTGTAAATATAGTACAGTGCAAATGTAATTTGGCTCGGACAAAATTAGAGACAAGCAACTCTCAACGGAATTGACATCTATTCATGGTGCTAATGAAGGAAAAAAGTTGCCTATTGGCCGTCATTTTGAAATGTTTAGTTTTTTGCAAAACCGTTACATTTAGCCATATGAAAAAGCAATTTGATTCTACGTGTTATTACGCATTTAATAAAGCAAACCACATCCAAATATTCAAATTAGATCAAATATTACGCTCAAAAAACCACATCGTTAATTTCGAATTTCGTTATTTTCCCTAATTAAGACAAACATATTTCAATTTTGTTTCAGAAAAATGGTTAGCAATGATAAAAATGTTAGTTTGTATTAGTTAATATCTATAATTGTACATAGAAAAATACATCCTCCCCTTTTCCACATAAGCAAAGAGTGCTTGTGCGTGCCTGGGAGTGCCCAAAAAAATATTATTTCATAATATTAGACTTAGAAGTAAAAATTAACAATGAGAGGGTTAGCAAATTTTTTTTAACTGTCTAATAGAACATGCAGTCGTGTAATACCAATATCAATTAACCATACTTCTATTTCTTTTTTGAACAAATTAAGTGAAACGGATTCTTTTACTATTTAGTCTAATTTATTATAATACCATATGAAGCTATCGATTGTACCATAGAAAAATACTCAGTTTTAAGCCATCGTATTGACAGGAAGTTACGTAGTTCATAGAATCGTGGTAGACACACACGTAATTTGGGTATTATACTATTTATATGATGATTCCATTTCAAATTTTGATCAATTATTATTCCTAAATTCGATATATTCGCTCTAATTCTTTACAACTATTTCCACATTTTGCACAATATAATTAGGTCAGTATCAAGGTCTGCAGTTATTCTAGAGGAAAAACTTAAGTATTTCGTTCTTGATATATTTAATGTCAAGATGTTTTTTATTAATTTTTGATATATTATATTTAATCCTGATTGCGCCTTTGAGAAAACATCTTTCCACGTGTTCCCTTCAAAAATTAAAGTTTATCAGCAAACGCTGTTAGATTGCTATTTATGTTCAAATTACAAATATCATTCATTTAAAATAAAAACAAGATAGGACCTAGAACTGTACCTTGTGGTACACCAAACGTAACACTCAAAATTTCATTAATTTTGGTTATTGTACTTCGGTCAACTAAATAACTTTTAAACAATTTTAAGGGTACACCTCTAACACCAGCTGTCTCTAGCTTGCGTATAAGTATAGGATGGGAGACTGTGTCGAAAGCTTTTTTCAAATCTAGAAATATACCAACCGCTTTTTTGTTTTTATCCACTGAAATATATAATTCATTTGTTACTTTTAAAGGCCAGATATTAGATTACACTCTCCGCACTTAGCAGAACATATCATCAGTATTTTATTCATGAGCATGCTTTTGTACAGTTAGTGGCTTTGCATCCACAAAATATTAGCTTTGGAACGCTTTCTGGAGTGGGAGGCTGATTACAATATATCGGGACCAAAGTATTATTGCATAATTTCCACCCCCATTCATACGAGTTCAACTTTCTATAGAGCCATTCCTGGGTTTGATAATACACACGATATATGCGCTGTTCCAATGCGCCTTTAGTTGGGGGAAGGGATGCCAGTTGAAAATTGCTTTTCAGTATTTGTTTAGAAACAATTTTGTTGTATAGAAGATACCGTTGCCTGTTTAGGCTTCTGGTTTTGTGGCTGCATACAGTTTCAGAACAATTTTGATGATGATTTCGTGAGTTTAAATAAACTCGTTGAAACCCACGGTGAGTATCTGCGACGTGTAGGCTTAAATCCATGTACTATACTGATGTTAGAACTTTCCGTGAAAATTGCAAACGGACTGATTTTTTATGGGACGCAATAGGAACAGTAGCACAAAAAGTTGGCTTGTTGAAAACAAATAAATTCGGTGCCGCATGAAACTTGCATTTTAATTTTAATGACGTTAATAGGGTGAAATATCGTGCTGATGAAATCGACCAAACTGGCCAACCAAACTGGCATATAGTTTTTAATGGATAATTTTAATCCGAAGAACATAATGTTGCTCGGATCATTTCTCATTAATATCGGCGTCAATCCTCGATCGTATTCTTTAACGCCGTAAGTTCTTGGATTGCGTGTGTCGTGTTTTTGAATCGTTTGGAATACTTTTGGTCTTGCAATAACGTCTGTACCTTTTCGAATGGAGTAAGTAAAGCCGCCACTGTTAACGATACCGGTGGTTTTATAGTTGGGAAATTCAGATTTAGGAATTGTTGATGTTTGTAGTAAGTACCGAATATAATTGACATTGTCACAGTTTTCTGAATTAAAGGCGGTAGGCATTCTCTATATAGTCCGTGAGCCAGCCAACTTGTCGGTACCGAATCGGTACACTTCATTTAGGCGACGAACGTTTAGGCGCCACCATTTAGTAGCCGAATAATTAGGCGCCCGTACAATTAGGAACCTGAACATTTTGGCGCCACCGCTTGGGTGCCGAAGTATTCGGGCACTTAGTAGTTTGTGACCCCTTTGATCTTTCAAGGATTTTTGTCGTTTCTGGCAGTAAATCGGTTGGGGAGCACGGCGCCGTCATTTTTCTCCGCAAATAAGTTTATAATTTTTCTGAAATATTTATATTTTGAAATTTTTGGAATCCTATACTAAATCCCACTCGCAGGGCCCGTAGATCGATTGGCTGATTATAAATTTAGCAAACGTTGGTGCGGTATTGATAAAAACGGAACGATGTCAAAAAATATACAAGCGAACTTAATCTAACCCAAACCAACCTAACCCAAAAACAGACTTTCCCCCACCCAAAGCCCCTTTTTCACCCGTGATCCCGTTAGGTTGGTGAAATACAAAACTAAATTTTCCCCTAAACGTCCCTTAAAAAACGGACTATTCCTAGTAAAATACTGTAAAGCCGTGAATACACGAAATCTCCATTAAAGTAATAACGTTTGCCCAGTTGCGCGGGTCTTATTAGCGCAGTTTCCCAGTTGCGCGGTTTCCATTTACGCAGTTTTCCCAATTGCACAGTATCCATTTCGAATATTAACATTAATATTTGCGCGTTTCCCAAATGAAAATACTACAATTAAATAAATTATATATAAACAAATAAGGGTTTTCAGAAACGAGACACTTTTTACTAACAACTGTAAAAAACAGTACAGAAATCACCTGAAGACGAAACCGAACGGTTCTCGAAACTTGTCTTCTCCTGTATTTATAAATAAATACTTTTATTGCATCACTACGCAAGAGTGATTTTAATTTTCGATTAAAAACATAATCTAAACTAACCTAACCTAAACTAGCCTGTAAATAAAATTTATTTCCTCTAGAAATAATTTCAGATAATATACCTAAAATTAAATAATATATTTTACAAACAATTAAAAAATTTCATTTTGAACTACTGAATGAAATAGTAATTTTTACTAACTAATTTTAGTAAGAATCGATACCACGACCCTGCGATTGATAGCCCAATGACCATCCCGTTACGTTATGGCAACTCGAGTTTCGTTATAAAAATCTAACATTCGTAGAGAAACTGCGCAATACAGAAAATGAGCAATTTATAAAACTGCGCAAATTGAAACTGTGCTTATAGGAATTCCGCGCAATGGGAAAAATGCGTAAATGGAAGCTGCGCAATGGGAACTATGCGCAATGGCAAACGCGGACTTGGAAAAATAGCGCAACGTGGAACCGGGCAACTGGTAGACTGCGCTTCTGGGAACCGAGCAACTGGTAGACTGCGCGACAGCGAGCCGCACTACTGGCTCCATACCACTTCGCCTACTCAGGCAAAGAAAAACTAACTAGACTATTTCCGCCTAACCCATCCCAACCTTATCAAACCTAACCCAAAAACAGACTTTAACCCCACACAAAGACCCTTTTAGTCCTGGTCCCGTTAAGTTGAAATGCAAAACGCATTTCCACGCAAAATTATTACTGTATTTCACCCGGAAATCACAGTTACAGTAATGACTTCCCCACCCAATACCCTTACCTTTAACATTAGTACCGCTTAAATTGTTTTAATTATCTCCACCCTACCCTGAATAATAAACAATTCTTTACAAAGTATTAAGGGGGAAGTGAGCGGTTAATTCAAAAATCCTGGTGTTTTTGTGAACTTGTTACGGAAAAATTAAAGCCCGTAAAAATAAACGGTAAATACTTTTCAAAAAGAGAATAATTGAACTATTCGATGAATTATATTTTAACAGAAATTCTAAACGAAAATTAAAATACTAATAGATAGAGGTTCGACTCCTATCGTTTGGATTTTAATTAACAGCGACACAAATTTAACGAATGCAAATAAAAGATGACGGACTAGTTGGATTATTTTATAATTAGAAGAAAGCTGATTTTTCGGTAGTTACGAGGAAAAGTTAAAGATGTCGCTACCTATCGAAAATCGCGATTTAGCGAAATCGACGTCCTGGTTGAGATACGGGCAACGGAAAAAAGATATAATTCGGCCGTTTTTAAGTTTACTGACGTCATCTCGTGTGTCTTTTACTTCCTATCTTCCACTTTATATATCTTTAGCGAATAAAAATTGAAATTAAAATATTTTTTAAGAAACCAATTTCAACGCCATCTAGTATTTTTTTCTCAAAACACAAAACCTTTTACTTCCCCCTTAACCTTTGAACTCTTTGTTAGCAATTATGAGCTTGAGCACGGTCATCTCGGCTTCTACAATTCGTCTAGAATGTAGCAATGTTCAGTTCAAATGCGACAATGGGGGTTGTATCTTGATAAGCTACCTCTGTGACAATGGTGACGATTGCTCGGATGGATCCGACGAATCAATCGACCTTTGTACTAGACCCAGCAGAACGTTTTTAGTTAGATAGTCAATAAACCTCTATAATATTATCGACCCTATAGAAAAACGTACTTGTCAAAAAATTTTATGCGGCGCTTACGGTAAATGTATCGATCAGAGTTACGCGTGCGACGGAGAGGACGACTGCGGAAACGGAAAAGACGAAAAAGGATGCGATGATACGATTGTCTTAACTATAATTTAGCCAAAAATATTGAAGAACAAAGTCTAGGGCTTGATGGCGACATCAAATAATAGCTTGCAGCCAATTAAAACCCATTGCAAATTTGGTAATCTTTTCCCGGGAATATTCTGAAGTCTCACGTGGTCAAGCGTAGGCAGAACCAGCCAGACACGAACTATTTGTGCGTGTCTGGCCACTACTACTTTGTTACACCGTTTAATTGTCGAGCGAAAGAAATTTTAAGAAAGTTTTTACTCCGTCACAGAGCCCAATTTAAAATATATTTACAAATACGGGGTGTTTTGAAAATTCTGTAAAAAATTAAGGGGCTCGTTCTATGGGTTATTCGGAGTAAAAAAGCCTATTTAACCATGTGCCCAAATCCCACCGTTTCAGAATTATGGCCCCACAAAGTAGCCTTCAAATAACTTAAATTGTGAAACTCGGATTATGGCTTTCCCAACTTGTTATAAACAATTTCGTAAGTCAACCGAATGAGAAAAAAATACTTCAATTCTCTCAAAACGTTATTAGTATACACACTACTGTGTATTAGTATACACACCAGTATACACACTACTGTGTATTAGTATACACACTACTGTGTATTAGTATACACTACTGTGTGTATACCTTTATCTAAACTCGAATTTCATCAGAAACTGTAATGCTATTCCCAATGGATCTGCGGCGCTTGATAACTGAAATCGTAGTCGTCGTTTTCCTCCGTGCACTGAATTCGATTTAATACAGATAAAAAAGGTACTTTGACAAAATTTGATAGACTTTTTTCGGGTACAAGAGTTTCTCTAGTTGCAATAAAAGTATTTATAAATACAGGAGAAGACAAGTTTCGAGAACCGTTCGGTTTCGTCTTCAGGTGATTTCTGTACTGTTTTTTACAGTTGTATATTCAAAATGGATACTGTGCAATTGGGAAAACTGCGTAAATGGAAACCCCGCAATTGGGAAAACTGCGTAAATGGAATAGATATTATGCCGCTTTCACACGAGTATCCAAGATAAATTAATAAAGATTAGATATAAAGCCGATTTCACACGGGTATCCAAGATAAATTAATAAAGATTAGATATAAAGACGCGTTCACAGGTAGCCAAGTTGAAAAACATGATTTGAAAAACTTTTCGCAACTTCGTGTTTAAAGGATTCTCGAAACCCCATTCAAATTGTTCAAAGAGCGTTTATGCATGCATAACAAGCCCCTGCTATGGCATCATTCTTTTCAGCCTCTTTAAAATGTCATGGCTCTAGCTATTCCTATGGGCTTGACCATCTTGTTACAGTTGTTAGTAAAAAGTGTCCCGTTTCTGAAAACCCTTATTTGTTTATATAATTTATTTATTTGTAGTATTTTCATTTGGGAAACGCGCAAATATTAATGTTAATATTCGAAATGGATGGGAAAACTGCGTAAATGTAAACCGCGCAACTGGGAAAACTGCGTAAATGGAAACCGCGCAACTGGGAAACTGCGCTAATAAGACCCGCGACACTGGGCAAACGTTATTACTTTAATGGAGATTTCGTGTTTTCACGGCTTTACAGTATATTACTAGGAATAGTCCGTTTTTTAAGGGACGTTTAGGGGAAAATTTGGTTTTGTATTTCACCAACCTAACGGGACCACGGGTGAAAAAGGGGCTTTGGGTGGGGGAAAGTCTGTTTTTGGGTTAGGTTGGTTTGGGTTAGATTAAGTTCGCTTTTATTTTTTTTGACATCGTTCCGTTTTTATCAATACCGCACCAACGTTTGCTAAATTTATAATCAGCCAATCGATCTACGGGCCCTGCGAGTGGGATTTAGTATAGGATTCCAAAAATTTCAAAATATAAATATTTCAGAAAAATTATAAACTTATTTGCGGAGAAAAATGACGGCGCCGTGCTCCCCAACCGATTTACTGCCAGAAACGACAAAAATCCTTGAAAGATCAAAGGGGTCACAAACTACTAAGTGCCCGTATACTTCGGCACCCAAGCGGCGGCGCCAAAATGTTCAGGTGCCTAAATGCACCGGTGCCTAATTGTACGGGCGCCTAATTATTCGGCTACTAAATGGTGGCGCCTAAACGTTCGGCGCGTAAACATTCGGCGCCTAAATGTAGTGTATCGACAAGTTGGCTGGCTCACGGACTACAGGGTGGAAAAGATCAGACCAACACCTACCTTTGTGGACGTCCCCCAATAATGCCGTCGGATGACATCACTATATTATAATGTAGACCTCGTATACAGGGTGTAAGTAAATAAGTGCAATTGTAAACAAATGTGATTTTTCTATGGGTCTAATAAGGTAAAATGCATGATGGCTAGAAACATTGCAGTTGCACAGATCAAGCGTAGTGACTAACTATATGACTTAACTCTGAGACAATTTATTTAATAACTTTAATAATAAAATAATGATTGTATTGAATTGGCCTGAAACGCCAAAGTTAAATCTGTACGGTAAGCAAATCAACCTAAATGTTCAATGCGTCTACCATCGTGGTGTAGGCACTCTTCGAGGCGACTTTCCAGTTCTTGAAATGCATTTGCCAGCATTTGAGGAGTGATACCATTGTTTGCGGCTCGAATACGGTCTTTTAAGTCTTCTGGACCCATCCATTCTGTTTCGTAACCTCACAGAACATAACCCCACAGGAAGAAATCAAGTGGAGTAAGATCATGAGACCGTGCTGGCCACAGAATAGGTTCACCTCTACCTATTGACGAACATTGACCGCCCAATGTGCTGGGGCTCCATCCTGCTGAAACTACATAATTCGAACCACTGCTAACGGCAAGGCGTCTATCGCGTCACTAAACTCGTGACGCAGGAAGTCCAATATAACAGTTCTCCAGTTATATTCGCATCGAAGAAAAAGGGACCGATATTTCGGTTCCCAAGAATGCCAACCCATACATTTACCTTCCGTCGAATTTTATGGTAATGGTGACGTAACCAATAGGGATTCTGATGAGTCAACAAATGCATGTTATGACGGTTTATCGTACCATCCCAATGAAATGTAGCCTCGTCCGAAAACATCACCTTTTGCAAAAATAGTGGTTCGGCTGCAATTATGTCACGCATGGTAAGACAAAGGTCTTGCCGTCTTAGTTAATCGTCATCTGTTAAGGCTTGATGGAGGTGGATATGATAGGGTCTTCATTACCGATTACACGGTCTTGCCTACGTTCACGGTCCTGCAAGACGAACCCTCCAAAGATGACGATTACCTAAGACGGCAAGACCTTTGTCTTACCATGCGTGACGTAATTGCAGCCGATCCACTATTTTTGCAAAAGGTGCTGTTTTCGGACAAGGCTACATCTCATAGGGATGGTACGGTAAACTGTCATAGCATGCACTACTGGACCCCTATTGGTTACGTCACCATAACCATCAAATTCGATGGAAGGTAAATGTCTGGGTTGGCATTCTTGGGAACCGAATTATCGGTCCTTTTTACTTCGATGCGAATATTACTGGAGAACTGTACTTTTACTTCTTGCGTCACGAGTTTAGAACGCGATAGACGCTTTGCCGTTAGCAGTGGTCGCAACATGTGGTTTCAACAGGATGGAGCCCCAGCACATTGGGCGGTCAATGTTTGTCAATGGCTGGACGAAAACTTACTTTCCCAACCGTTGGATAGGTAGAGGTGGACCAATTCCGTGGCCAGCACGGTCTCCGGACCTTACCCCGCTTGATTTCTTCCTGTGGGGTATGTTAAGGGTGTCGTTTACGAAATAGAACCGATGTGTCCAGAAGACTTAAAGGACCGGATTCGAGCCGCTATAAATGGTATCACTCCTCAAATGATTACAAATGCATTGCAAGAACTGTAAAACCGCCTCGAAGAGTGCCTACACCACGATGGTAGACACATTGAACATTTAGGCTGATTTGCTTACCGTACAGATTCAACTTTGGCGTTTCAATTATTATTTTATTATTAAAGTTGTTAAATAAATTGTCTCAGAGTTAAGTCATCTAGTTAGTCACTACGCTTGATCTGTGCAACTGCAATGTTTCTAGCCATCATGCATTTTACCTTATTAAACCCATAGAAAAATCACATTTGTTTACAATTGCACTTATTTACTTACACCCTGTATACGAGGTCTACATTAGAGTATAGTGACGTCATCCGACGGCATTATTGGGGGACGTTCACAAAGGTAGGTGTTGGTCTGATCGTTTCCACCCTGTATATAGAGAATACCTACCGCCTTTAATTCAGAAAACTGTGACAACGCCAATTATATTCGGTACTTACTACAAACCCCAACAGTTCCTAAAACTGAATTTCCCAACTACAAAACCACCAGTATCGTTAACAGTATCGGCTTTATTGGCCGGATCCACGGAAGCTTTACTTACTCCATTCGAAAAGGTACAGACGTTATTGCAAGACCAAAAGTACTCCAAACGATTCAAAAACACGGCACATGCAATCCAAGAACTTACGGCGTTTAAGAATACGATCGAGGATTGACGCCGATATTAATGAGAAATTATCCGAGCAATTAGAGGGCTGCAAAATGAAAAAAAAACTCAATGCCAAAGCCGGCCAACTCCAATGGTAAATGTTTTAAAAACGCCACTGCCACCCTAACGCGATTGAAAATCTTTACAAAGCCACCCAACTCCATAAAAAAGTAATTACATAAAAATGTAATCCCTTCCAAAGCCAATTAATAAGTATCACCATATTCCCACTCCCTTCCAAAGCCAATTTGTTAGATTCGCACGATTCCCACTCCCTGCCAAAGCCAATTATAAGTTTCACGCGAATCCCACTACCTGCCAAAGCCAATTGATAATTTCTAGTCCCTGCCAAAGCCAATCCGTTTGAGCTCCAAATTCTAATTTCTATAGCAATTATACCAATTCATATATCCGAAATTCCAAAGCCAGGATGCAGTTCGTGGAAATAAACTTAACCATTTTCAAATTCCGTTTCTAAAAAGGTTTCCCACAACACCATCATTGCTTAAAAGTACATTCTTCGTCATCTAGTTTCTTTGATATTGAATTTGGAGAACTTACGGATTTCACACTTCCCGATTCAGAGTATTGTTATTTCGCATTAACATACTAAATGATTTAGGAGTTTTAATGGCCATTATAGTTACTAGAACGCAAACGTTTTACGTCTGTACTCTGTCGACTTGGACAGTGACTGACTCTCCAAGAATAACAAGTTCCAAATATCCTGTGACCCACGAGCTTCGAATGATATGTTTTAGTTTGGGTTTCCAAATGCATTGATTGAAGCTATAGGTTTTTTTTTTTCTAGATATGCTAATAAAGGGCCCCATTAGCCCTAGAATCGGGACCAAAAGCTCGATTCCAATGCCACCAACTCCATTTTGAAATTATAAATGCCAACTAAATCCAGCAATAACCCAATCCCACCCAACTCCAGAATTAAATATAATTAAATTCCCACTCCCTCCCGACTCCTTTTCATTTCAGAGACAATATTCCCAAATCCACCCAAAGCCAATTTTTTTATTTAACCCAACTCCAACTCCACCCAAAATTGAGGGAGTCCCTTAGCTTTCTGAGGGAGTGTTGCAGTCCTCTAAGCAACATTATGTTCTTCGGATATTAAATCTTATATCATTTCTATCTTGGGTGCCCGTGTAAACGTACCTTTATTTAGATTCTTCAATCCACCCCAAGTTTGCAGCAAGCCTTAGCCTATACTGCCCGTTGTACCTTTGCTTTTTGGCTTAGCGCGTGTTGCCAACTCAAGCTGATATTAAACGGTCAAATTTCAATAAATTTTTGGACAATTTCTTAAATATCTTCTAAACTATCTCGAATTTTTAATTGATTTTTCAGCTTCGTTATTAATTAGATTCAGTTTAACAATATTATGATATTAAATTAAAATTTAAATGCATTATACGCTTCAATTCACTAAAATTTATCGCGGCATAAGGCCAAAATAGTTTGGGCATGGAAAAGGGGTATATATAGCTTTCGCGAACCTTTATTTATCGAGCGAGTAACCGAGAAGAGTTGGGGAAAACCCCCCCTTTTCAACGTCTAGACGATATCGTAACCCTAGGCATTCGGTAACTGCACCACGAAGACCCGTAGAGTGAGGAGATAGTGGAGTGGAAGGTTGATGTGGACTATATTAGTGAGGGACGCCTCAATAATATGGCCCGCTGAGAAAGGACACTAGAGGTTGGACCTTGGTGTGGGGATGGTCGGAGGTGATTATAACAGTGGGAGACGTCCCATTGCGTATAAACGCTTTCAACTCTCGAAAATTATGCAAGAAAATAATGACCTTAAAGTTAAATGTAAAGAACTGGATTCTAGAGTCTTAAACCATGAAAATTTGTTGAATGAGATTCGCCAAGATTCTCTAGATAAAAATCTCGAAATATGTGGTATTGAACGTACTAACAATGAACAATTACTAGAAGTGATAAAGTTATTATCAACACATCTAGGCCTAAAGTACGATATAACTGATATCATAAACTGCTATAGACTTCCTACAGTAAATAAACCTAATCAAATAATCAGGATCGTTTTTTTGAATAAATCTATCAGAGATACCTGGATGAAAAAAAGCAAAACTTGTAAACTAAAGGCAAGTGATATAAATCCTAACTTAAAAAACGAAAGAATATTTTTTAATGAACAATTAACCCCCCTGAATAAAAAAATTCTGTATGAAACAAAACAATTTGCTAAAATTAACAAAATTAAATATGTATGGGTTGTAGATGGAAAAATATTCATTAGAAAGGATGATAATACGAAATCAATGAGAATTAGATCTCTCAATGATTTGAAATTAATATAAATTTAATTAAAATATCAATACGAGAGTTACTTCTCTTGTTTACTAATGTTTGATTCTATCGAGGATATTTCTACTAATATTAATAGCTATTGTGTAACTAATGATTTTCACCTTATAACCCAAGAAAGCAGTTCTTTAAAAATATTTCACCTTAATATTAGAAGTATTAAAAAACACTTCGATGAATTTCTGGTTTTTCTCCAATCCATGAGAGATATGTTAGATATTATTGTATTAACTGAAACATTTGAAATTATTGATATTGATATATTCCATATCGATGGTTATAATTGTATTTGTACAGATACTTACCGCAACAGAAATGATGGTATATTAATATATATAAAACAAGATTTATCCTTTTCTGAATTTAATCTTACTTTAATTGACGTGACTACCAAATGCATCGAAGTAAAACTACCAAATAATATTATGTACAAAGTCGTAAGTTGTTATAGATCTCCGAGTATCAGCCCAATCTCATTTATAGAAGATTTAAATAAAAAATTAGCAACCTTTTCCAGTACTAGTAATATTATAATGATCGGTGATCTTAACATCGACCTCTTAGATGCTAGTGACATTTCTGTGTCAAACTATAGTACCATTTTACATGAGCATGGCTTTTTATCGTGTATTAATACCCCAACTAGAGTGACCCCAACTTCAAGGACTTGCCTAGATCATATATTTATTAAGAATAAAACTAACGATAAAGTTAACTCTTACGTTATACAAGCGACTATCACTGATCATTATGCCACGCTGGTTGCCATCCCGAAGATCCGTAAAGATATTACCAATATTAGAAAGCAAGATACGATGATCGACATTATAGACTACAATTTATTAAAATCTCTAATAGCAAAGGAAGATTGGAACAGAGTTACAAGGGACCAAGACTGCAACACATCGTGTAATACCTTTATTACTATCTTGCAGAATTATATTAAATTAGCTACTTCTACACGCGTAATTTCTAATAATCATAAAAACCAGAAGCTTAAACCATGGATAACACCTGCCTTAATAGTTTCAATTAGAAAGAGAGACCATTTAGCGGCACGATTGAAAAACGAACCATTTAATATTCCACTTAAAGAATTGGTGAAAACATATAGGAATAAAATAAATTCTTTAATTCGAACAACAAAATTTAAATATTTTAAAAATAAAATTCAGGATAGAAATAATGACCCGAAATCTATTTGGAAAATAATAAATGAGACAACTAGAAAAATTACCAATAGGACAGTAATCCGTAAGATTATAAACAATAACGAGATTTTATCTACTAACTCTCACCCCAAAGAAGTTGCCAACGTCTTTAATGATTTTTTTGTTTCAATAGGTCCACATCTAGCTAACCAAATTAGTACTCAGCCTAGCTTAAATGTCCCGACGGTAAACAAATACATCCAAAATAATCTATTTTTTTCCCCAGTTATACCGTCAGACGTTGAAGTCTATATTAAATCCTTGAAAAACTCTACTTCCTGTGGTTTCGATAATATCAGTATAAAAATTCTAAAACTATATCAAACGAACCTTTCGATACCATTAGCACATATTATTAACCTTTCACTGTCTACTGGAATTTTCCCGCATTTGTTAAAAAAGGCGATAATAATACCGATATTTAAAGCTGGTAAAAAGGATAGCGTAGAAAATTACCGCCCAATATCACTCCTGAGTAACATCTCAAAATTAATCGAAAAAGTTATAAAAAAACAATTAGTAGCCTTCTTAGAAAAAGAGAAATTCTTTTGCGATAACCAATTTGGTTTTAGACAAGGATATAGCACTGATGATGCTATTTTAAAAGTAACTAAAGAACTTTATAATTCTGTTGATAAAAATAAAAAAACAATTGGTATTTTCCTAGACCTTAAAAAAGCTTTTGATACGGTCTCTCACCCTGTATTAATCCAAAAACTAGAAAAAGCAGGGGTCAGAGGGCTACCCCTAGACTGGTTTAAAAATTATTTAACTAACCGTAGTACAGTAACTTCGGTGGAAGGAACCCTAAGTAATGAGAAGTCAATGACTTTCGGGGTGCCACAAGGAACAGTTCTAGGCCCTATTCTTTTTCTAGTTTATATAAACGATATTTGTAGTTTGAATATAGATGGTAACCTAACCGCGTTCGCAGATGATACCACTCTGGTCTTCGAAGGTAATACTTGGTATGAGGTATTTACAAAAGCTCAAATAGGACTAGATATAATTTATAGTAAATTAAAAGAAAACTTATTGTCGTTAAACATATCTAAAACTAAATACCTCTGTTTCTCCTCCAGACTAGAAGTAGATCATGATTACGATTTAATTATACATGACAGTTCTAATGGTCTCGAATGTGGAATAAACTGTCAGAAAATACAACGTTTAGACCGTATCAAATTTTTAGGTATAATAATTGACCAGAATTTGAAATGGAACTACCATATAATTAATGTTATATCTAAACTACGCATCTGTCTACCACGCTTTTATCTATTACGAAATTTTCTTACAATAAGATGGCTCAAAATAGTATACTTCTCACTGGTTCAATCCATAGCTACATATGGTATCATAGGCTGGGGAGGTACCTACTGTTCTTATATGGAACCTTTAGGTATAATGCAAAGAAAAATAATAAGAATTTGCTTAAAGCTTCCTTGGTTAACCCCCCGACACATATTATATAATAACTTTAAAGTTCTTTCTATCCGCCAAATTTATGCTAAAAATATTCTAATACATATGTTTAAAATAAGAGACTTTTTACCCTCCAGAAATGTTACATACGCTACACGATATGTTACTGACGGGAACTTAGTTAGTAGTACAACCAATAAAACAATTGGCCAGAAACATATTAGTTACCTAGGTCCAAAACTTTATAATAATCTAAACAAACAAATTAAAGAACATACTTCAATTACCTTATATAAAAAAGATATTTTAAGCTGGCTAATCGAGATTGGTACCTTGCATTTGAACTTTCTGTTAGATAACTAGATAATTTTGTTAACAAATATAAGGGCTCAGGCTCTATTGTCAAATTTACATAATCTAATGCTTTAAGAATTACTATTGGTACACTCCCTGCCACGCACAAGCAAATTTGCTTATGTGGCAAAGGGAAGATGTAAAATTTTTTTTGTTGTTAATTCTTCTTATGTAATCTACGACATCATAAAATAAAATAAAAAAAAAAAAAAAAAAAATATAGAGAAATATCCTCTCCCTAAAACAGAGGATATATTGGCAACACTGGCTGGCTGCAAATATTTTGCTAGGTTGGATCTGAAAGATGCCTATAATCAGAAATTAATAATTATTAATTTCTGCTATAATCAGTTGGTGCTACATCAAGATTCAAGAGACGTAACAGTTATACCACGCTTGGTCTATATCGGTACACAAGACTACCATTTGGCATCGCTTCGGCCTCAGCATTATTTAAGCGGCACATTGAAATGCTTTTTCGAAACAAAAGAGGCGTCTCACCGTTTCAGGACGATATCCTGTTAGGCGTTAAAACAAAAGATGAGCTACTAATAGTTATAGACGAAGTCTTAAGCTAGGTTCCCACTTGACCTAAAATGACGACCGAAAACATTAGCGCTGCGTCCAAAAAAAGGCTCTTACGCAGAAATTTCAAACCGAAAAGCGCTGTAGTCACGTGGGAGGCCGCCTCGCGGAAAGAGAGCGCCTAGCGGCCTAGTTAGCGGAGCAGCCTAAGCTACGGTGACCGAGGCTTAGCGATATTTTCCACTATTTGTTTTATGAAAACATGTATTAGTAAATCTTCGGAGATAATTAGTACCCTATTGGTATTAAATTATACAATGCTTTCATATATTATGTACAAAAGCTATTCTAATATCGAAAGCGGAAGATTTTGGGTGAGAAACATTTTTAAACGAAGGCATGCCCTGGGATTACTATTCCGCCAAGCGGCATAGGGCCTAAGCAGCGACCTAGGCCATAGCTACGGCGACCAAGGCTTAACGATATTTTCCACTATTTGATTTGTGAAAACCTGTATCTGAAGCTCTTTTTTACTCCTACTATTCGTAAAAATGATATCAGAGGTTGGTTTTATTTTAGCGGAAATTACAAATACATAGCCGAAGAATCAGTTTCAATTCAGTCCATTTATTCGACGATTAAGGCAAATTAAATTTCAATGGCGAACGCCATTTTACGAACGTGGCTAAAAAAATATTTTGAGCCCTGATGTCAGAGGGAGAGTCATCCCGAAACGAGTTTTCATTGGTCCTTAAAATAAATTTACGTCGGCTTATGTCGGCCTTTGCGTAAAAACATCTTAGGCAGAGAGCTTTACGCCGTGTTTCGGCCGGTTTTACGCCGAGGGGACGGACCTTTAAGGATATTAAACGAAAATGGTTTGAAACTCCGCAAAGAGAATTGCAAATTTCTTCAATTTGAGGAAGTCGGCTTTTGAATTACTATTGAGTATTTTCTATTGTATACGTCAGGATCTCTATGGCTAAAGCTCGAGTAGTCGTCTATAATAAAAATTGACTTTTTTGGTTACGAAAAGCCGTGTGAAGAGAGGCGAAATGGCCTAAATTAACAAAAAAGATTAAACAAAGGTTACTGAAACGTTAAAACGTTTCGTGACCTTTGCTTCCATAATATGCCACGTTGGTCCCCCTATATATTACACAATGACGCAGGAACCCATATCAAATGACAACTACATGTTAGAAGCCTCTTTTTTAAAAATATTTGCTTATTATGCCATTTCGTTTCTCATCATTCCGGTTTATCGTAACAAAAAAAGGAAATTAATGGTAGATTTCATTAAAAAATAATCTTAAATACATATAAGCTTACGTCTTTACATTACGGTATTCTTTGACTTGGTTACGGTAAAATAGTTATTCAAATATGGGTAAGGTAAAAGGCCATGGTTGTGTTATTGGCCGGCAGGGACGGCTTATAGTTGCCAATGTGACCAATTACTTTGAAAGAGAGCGAACTGAGAATCGTTTGTTACATCCGGTTGAACCATCGAGAACGAACGGCAGACGCGACAGGTGTCAGTTTGGCAAGTATTAAACGAATTATACAAAAAAGAGGTTGCTTCGCACCCTTAAAATAACTCTTTATCTAACTCGAATCAAACCCGTGAAGGGACAGAAATTATTTGTTAGAGAAAGAGCAATTTCATATCTTTAAAATTATAGTTAGTAGATTTAGTCTACTACTTCAAAGATTTTATTACTATTATATATTTTCCAAAAAACGGATAAAGACGACCTAGGACTAATGATAAATATATATATATACATTAAAAGAACTCCATCTTTAGCTAATTTTATTAGTGATACTGATAGAATTTAAAATTAACATCAATGGGAGAGGAAG
Source organism: Odiellus spinosus (assembly GCA_963920705.1). Lineage (NCBI taxonomy): Eukaryota > Metazoa > Arthropoda > Arachnida > Opiliones > Phalangiidae > Odiellus > Odiellus spinosus. The sequence continues at coordinate 1,254,140 of CAWUCO010000002.1, forward strand.
GTTAACTAAGTCGTCTTTATCCGTTTTTTGGAAAATATATAATAGTAATAAAATCTTTGAAGTAGTAGACTAAATCTACTAACTATAATTTTAAAGATATGAAATTGCTCTTTCTCTAACAAATAATTTCTGTCCCTTCACGGGTTTGATTCGAGTTAGATAAAGAGTTTTTTTAAGAGTGCGAAGCAACCTCTTTTTTGTATAATTTCTGTCCTTTTTTCGCCAAAAATATACACCTTTTCCACATTTTACTATTTTGCTTTCTAGGTTTATTGAACCTTAATTCTTACTAATGCTGAATAAAAATCTCGAAAGGCAGAAATTAACTAACCTAACCTTACCTAAGTTGTAAAACAGGGATGGGCTAGTTCAATTGATTAACTAACCTAAACTAATCTTACCTAAAATACTACCAGAGGAACGGGTTAGCCCGAGTTATAGGGATTACCTAGTTGGAGGATGGGCTATTTCCAGGGTTTAATTAACCTAATTTAACCTTAAAGATTACTTGATGGAATGGGTAACCCAAAGGATTAACTAGTTGGAACGATGGGCTAATTCGAGGAATTAACTAACCTAACCTAACCTAAAATATTACAAATAGCCCGAGCTAAGGATTAATTAGTTGGAGGGATTGGCTAATTAGAGGGATTAACTAACCTAACCTCACCTTAAAGATTACCAAATGGACGGGGGAGGTCGAGGGATTAACTAATCTAGCCTTACCTAAAATATTACAAGAGGGACGGGCTAGACCGAGCTAGAGATTAAATTTATAATATTGAATCGCATCGACAAAAAATGAGCATGGAAAGCGAAACAATTCTTTAAAGCAAGAGAACATAATTCAGGAGACCAGAAGTATGTGGCCGTTTATTTAACTCGCCGACATCAATTTCCGTTTCGTATATCCTATTTAACATTCTAAATCTTTATTTTTTATTATACTTAAGTTAGACGTGCTTTAGATACAGACTTCAATAATTGGCCAACTACTTGATAGCAACGTTATTACGTAGTAGTAATGACGAAACTATTGGATCTATATAGTCGCAAAACTCAAGTATTTTAAAAAATAGAGTAGAGATTGAGAACCTTAAACTATAAATTTCATGTGTAATCGAGCACTTGGCAGGATATGAAGTCCAACTCAAGTGATATTTAATCCCTAGAACTCTCATTGTGAAATGTTTTTACAGTGACTTAATATATTAAATTGGCCACATTTCTAGGTAATGCGATTTACATTCAATCGCCTCGCTTTATTCGAGTACTCTACCCAAAAGATCCTGAGAAATAGGTCTCTTATCACCGAAACATAGGTGAGAAACGATTGCCTAAACAATCAAAGACGTCACCATTGCACAAACGAGAGGGTTCGCCACAATTTTAAACGCTAACGTAAACCACCCATTAGTACGGTGCATCTGTGAGTACTGAATCTGCAAATCTCGTTTATATAGGCCGAGAAGAGATGTATTATTACAGTTAAAAAATCAAATGATAAGAAAATCATGCCAACTTTTTAATTACGGTGAATTAGGGTGAATATAATGGGATACTCATGATATGACATAATAGTCAAAATTAGACGGCTGAAGAGGGCTACCCTAGTATAAGAACCCAATAAATGCAATTTTCCGTTAACGATAAAAAATGCCATTAAAAAAAGCTTATCAACTGTTTAATAAAATCAATTTTTGTTTATCAATTTAAAGCCAATTAATAAAGCTCGGCTAGTTATATGTTTTACCCTTTTCGTCACCCATACAGGCATCTATCTCTCTATAAACTCGAATTCTATGGATATTCATTATCATTCTACTGTTTAAGAAATAAAATTTTGTTTAACATTTTGAAGCAATTAATAAAGCTCGGCTAAGCTTATGATTTCACTCTTTTGTACCCCATTCAGGCACCTTTCTTCCTATTAACTCGAATTCGATGGATATTCCTTATCATTCTACTGTTTAAGAAATAAAATTTTAGTTTATCATTTTGAAGCAATTAGTAAAGCTCGGCTAAGCTTAAGATCTCACCCTTTTGTAACCCATTCAGGCACCTTACTTTCTATTACTTCGTATACTTAATCAACATTTCATTATTGAAATCTGTGTTTAACTAGAGATACTCTTGTACCCGAACGAAGTCTTATCAAAGAACAACCCAAACTGCCCATAGGAATTTGGGTAACGTAATGTTAAAATTTTTTGTTTCGCCACTGATAAAATTTTATTGTGATAGTAAACTAGGGTTGTGTCCTCACCTTTCTACCACAAAAATAATGATTTTACCATTAAAGTGTGCGAATGCAAATCAATTGAAGTTTAGCTCGATAATGTTAAAGATAGGCCACATCGTTGGATTCGACAATGGAGTAGACTGTCTTCCCCCACCTGAAATCAGTTGAAATTTTGAATATTAGTAGACACACGATAGATAAAGATTCTGGGAAAATATCGTTTTGTAACTGCCATGGGATTTTTCTCAGCAACGATTTATATTACCCAGAATTTTGACATAATTTGAGGTGCGGAAGCCCAAAATGCCTGTAAAAGTGTTCAACCTGCCGAACAACAAAGTTTTGCAGCAAAGCAAATTCAAGGAGCGAGGCACAGACTATACAGCTAACTCGTATAGTCTTTGTGTTCTGAAAAAACAAAGAGAAATAACACCGCAAAAGTATACTGTAGAGGCCATTAGAAGACGAATTCACCAATTCTACTTGGAAAAGGAGCTGCCGACGTTAAGTAAATTGCTGGAAGCTCTTAGTCAAGTTGATAAAGTAACCAATGACGTCCTTTTTAACGGAAGCCGAGAATCACTGCGATATGTAATAAAAGATAAACTTGGCTTTCAATTTAAAAAGATTGACAATCGTAAGCACCTTACGGAAAGAAACGATGTTGTGGCCCTTCGCCGAAAATTTCTTAAAGAAGTAAGAACTATTCACCTAAAGGACAACGCTGTATTTTTCGACGAGACATGGCTGAACGAACACCACTCCGTATCGAAATGCTGGCAAGCAGATGACGTAGCTGGTCCGAAAGTTCCATCTGGACTCATTATTCTTCATGCTGGTACGTCAAAAGGGTTCGTTCAAAATGGTTTATTGCTTTTCCCCTCAAAATCAGGACTTCCATGATGACATGAACGCGAATTGTTTCGAAGAATGGTTCAAGACGCAACTACTTCCAAACCTTGACCACCACGCAACGATCTTTATGGACAACGCATCGTATCACTCCGTTATTGTGGACAAAGCTCCTACTACCGCTACTCGTAAATCAGATATTCAAAAGTGGCTTGAAGACAATGGAATTCCCTTCGAGAAGATTCTATTGAAAGCTGAACTTTACGAGATTATAAAACTGTACAAATCAAGAACCATACGCTACGAAATTGATGAGCTTGCTAGAAGTATGGGCCATGAAGTGGTACGAATCCCGCCTTACCATTGTCAGTTTAACCCAATCGAGTTAATATGGGGACAGGTAAAAGGCTACGTGGCTAAGGAAAACTTTGGGTTTAAACTCTCCACCGTAAAAGATCTGACACTGAAGGCCATTGACGCAGTCCGACCAGAACATTGGCTTAACGCAATTAAACACGTGGAGAAGATACTTGAAGAGTACTGGGAGAAAGACCCGGTAATACACCTGAAAAACAAATCTTTTGAAATATTCTAACGGCCTCAGGGTAAATCTTTCCCAAATCGCCCAGTGGCTCCCACGGCACCGATTTCGATTTTGTTTAAACTTTAACCACTTGAAATATAGACCTTTTGATTGGGAAAGCCATGTTTTTAGCTCAAAAAATTTAGTATTTTCAAAGATACAATTTTTTGAAAAAACCTTGTAGAGAGTCGACTAGTTTTAACTCCAAAATTGTGGCGACTTTGAGCGAAGATATTTAAAGATGAGTTAAAGTGACACACTCCCAATTTTTTTTGTATTTTATATTAGTGGTCGAGACCACTATGCGCCTGCGCAAACGTTCGAAAATTGTTCCCTTTATTTTATAAAATTCGTTAAAGGTGTCGTAAAATCTCGCAAAACCGGTAAATAGAATATCTTCAGCAGTCTCTCAACCATCGAAAAAACATTCTGGCTTGGGAAAAAACTACTCTTATAGGGTAAAATGAATCGTAGGAGAACGAAAAAAATGCAAAAAGAATCCTGGGAACTGTACTTTCTAAGCTAAGGGGCCTCGACTTTGGCGTTTTTTGAAAAATCTCATAAACATGGTTCCTAATTGTAGCTTTTTTGGCAAGGTAGGACACTAAAATACAAATTAATTTTAATACGATCGGAAAGCAGAGGTTTCAGTCTATATCATATCAAAATTTCATTTTGTGTTTCCAACTCCTTCGTGTTCAAACGTTAAGAAGAAATCGACAGAATCTGAAGTTTAAATTAATAGTTCTTATGCATTGAACATACAGGGTGTTTCGCAAATGGTGGTAAGACCGAGCAACAGTGGGTTCTATGGGTCATTTTAAGACGAAAATGTTCTATGACGTTTTGTCGTACGGGGCTCCGTTTAAAAGTTACGAAATTAATCATGTGCGGATGACCCCTTAACGTTCATTAATAAACGTATATACACAATGATAAAATACGCTGGGTTTTTACTAGCCTCATTTTCATGGTCGCTTATTAGCTAGATTTTTACACGCTAAACGCGCGTATCTAAACGAAACAGATATTTCACGCGCACTTCAGGGCTTCAAGCGCCGGTGAATTACGCTATTATAAGCACACGCTTGATAAAAAATTGATTTTAGCATTGAGCATACGTTTATTAATGTACGTTAAGGGGTCATCCGCACATGATTCATTTCGTAACTCTTAAACGGCGCCCCGTACGACAAAACGTCATAGAACATTTTCGTCTTAAAATGATCCATAGAACCCACTGTAGCTCGGTCTTACCACCATTTGCGAAACACCCTGTATGTTCAATGCATAAGAACTATTAATTTAAACTTCAGATTCTGTCGATTTCTTCTTAACGTTTGAACACGAATGAGTTGGAAACACAAAATGAAATTTTGATATGTTACAGACTGAAACCTCTGCTTTCAGATGATATTAAGATTATTTTGTATTTTAGTGTCCTACCTTGCCAAAAAAACTACAATTAGGAACCATGTTTTTGAGATTTTTCAAAAAACGCAAACTTCGAGGCCCCTTAGCTTCGAAAGTACAATTCCCTTGGCATTTTTTAATTTTTTTCGTTCTTCTACAGTTCATTTTACCCTATAAGGGTAGTTTTTTCAGAAGCCAGAATGTTTTTTCGATGGTTGAGAGACTGCTGAAGATATTCTATTTACCGGTTTTGCGAGATTTTACGACACCTTTACCGAATTTTATAAAATAAAGGGAACAATTTTCGAACGTTTGCGCAGGCGCATAGTGGTCTCAACCACTAATATAAACTAGAGAAAAAATTGGGAGTGTGTCACTTTAACCCATCTTTAGATATCTTCGCTCAAAGTCGCCACAATTTTGGAGTTAAAACTAGTCGACTCTCTACAAGGTTTTTTCAAAAAATTGTATCTTTCAAAATACTAAATGTTTTGAGCTAAAAACTTGGCTTTCCCACTCAAAAGGTCTATATTTCAAGTGGTTAAAATTTAAACAAAATCGAAATCGGTGCCGTGGGAAGATTTTCCAAAATTGGGCGATTTGTGAAAGATTTACCCCTCAGTCTAGTTTGCCGGGAAATATATGAGGCTGATTTTTGTTTTGCGCAAAGACTGATTTTTTGAGTTAAGAAAAAAAAAAAAAAAAACTGTATCTGTCTTCTGCTATAGATTGTCTGTAACATTTCCAAATTCCTATGGCGATTTCGGTAATATCAATATTATTTTATTTATTAATAGATATTAAATCTCCAAACTTAATATTATCGTGATTTAGGTTATTACTGGTAACTAAAAGAAAAAAATGGACGTTGATAAAAGAAACTTCAATGTAATCTTTTAAGGTTATTTACTTCTATAATAGCGTCTTAATATCGTCTAGGCCTAGTTCATGTAGTTTTAGAAAAATTAGCAGACTACATAATATAGCCAATAAAATAATCGAACTATCTCAAATTCCTTAACCCTTCTCTAGATGGCACTGCGGTTTGTTCTGCTAATCACGTGACCTCCTGGTTTATCCCTTCCTCTTAACACGCGGCCACCCATCTTGTTTATTTGTTTTTCAGGTGTATAGAGAAAACCATCGAACCCCTTATCATCAACATGCAAGACGACGGCGAAGATACTGACATAAGTATATAAGACTTTCTTAAACAAGTTATTTCATGATAATATTTGGTATATCATATTTAATAAAAACAATTCTCGTATGTACAAGACTATTGTGGTTATATTTTTGCCTTTTCACGTATACAACATAGTGGTAGGCCTAATACATGTGTAACGGTTAAAAAATACGTCTAAACGACTACTCGAGCTTTAGCCATAGACACCCTGACGTATATAATAGAAAATACTCAATAGTAATGCAAAACACATAAACGTACAAATTATACATTGCAAAAAGCCGACTTCCCCAAACCCCGAATTTTCAGCTCAAACTCGTTTAACCCTATCGTTTTAGTAGCAGACTATAAAGCGGACAATCGTCGAAATGATAAAACAAGTTGATAAATAATTTTGGGGTCGATGGTGGCGACTCCAATTTGGGCGAAATTCTCAGGGCTCATCTTTCGTTGGACGGAGTATAATTCATTTTATCTTGGACAATCGTGAAAACACGCCTTTATCTAATCAACCTATAAGAAAATATTGGATATCTTCGAAAATTTCTTTTATATTAAATTTAAGTTTCAGCAACATTAGTTTTTAGATTAAGTTAAATCATTTAATCTCTTTTAATTTAAATTTAAACGAAATTTCGTTTCAATTCATTAAAAGCTATAACCTCAGAAGGCTAAAATAGACTCTCAACCAAAAGATACTATATAAGGCGTTCGTTGATCATTATAAACTAACAAGTGAGTCACGGTTGCTGCTCTTCAATGAGCTGTTGTGGATGTGCGTTTACAGTAAGGTAGAAGCAAATAACTGTACATACGAATCTTATTGGAGATTCAAGCGCCGTGGGTGATGACATCTTCTTCCGACGTCACGCACAGACAGAACCTCTCCGTGAACTAAAAGTTCTTTCGGAGAGGTAAGAAGACGAAAGTTTTTTTCGATTCGTTGACGTATTTCGTCTTCTTGCACGACGCCAAAGCCATCGCCGCTGTGAATACAGTACCTATATCACACTAGGTTTGGCTCTAGCTAAAAAGCGCCGCGACTCGAAATGTCTCGTAAATAATGTTTTTGATAAATACCATGTCGTTTCTGTGTAAAAATTATAGAAATTTAATTAATTTATAATTTGGAGTGCAGTTTCTGAAACTAAATTCAAAAGCGGTTGCATAATTTCCTAATAAAGTTCATGATAAAAATATATTTTTTCTAACTTCCTTTTAATTTTTTTAACACGACGGCATATTACGTTAAAGAGGATATATCTGTCGATTTTTTAAAATAATTCATTCCACACCAACCTGTAGTATAGATAAACATCCTTTCCCTGTCAAATGCGCAAAGAGATTAAATAATATGTAATTTGGTAAATATCTAAATTGCGTTGAATTTCTTTATAGCAAATTATAAGCGAAATCATCTTAGTCCGATCACAATTTTGTCCACTTAACTGGATGTGATAGACACAAAGGCTGTGAACAATAACAATTCTAAAGGGGTTCGATGTAAGACGAATGGTTATTGAATATTTTAATCCTTAAATCCATACGTTTATAAAAAACAATTTATTTAAAGCGATTTCGTTTCGATAGGTAAAATTTGAATCGTAAACTCTTTGGGTTAGATTTATTTTCCAAATTATTCTCGGAATTCGTATAATTTTTATTAATTGGATAAAATCTACTAAATTCTGATGAACACATTATCTGTTTGATTAAAAATAGATTATTTTTCATTCGAGTTTACTTATTCGAAGATAAAGAAAAAACATAATCCGTATCCGTTTTTATCCGCGTTATATCGGATTAAAAAATTCAAAATTGATTTTCGTGAAAAATAATAAATAAAATGTTGATTTAAAATCCTAGTTTCGTAAGAACACGGAGCTTATGCGACGAATGAATAATAATTATTATTTTTATAATTTTTGATAAACTGATTTTAATTATGAGTCTGTTGATTTAATAGCTTGTATTACAATGCTAAATCTCTGGAAAAGTATCAACACTTGAGGTATTTTAAGAGTTTAGCAGAAGAATGAATTAACTTGAGATCTAGTTTCATACGTCTAGACTATGAACACTAGTCGCATTTTACGGCTTATCGGAAGAATGAGTTAACTTATGTGAGTTAAGATACCGTTTCTCACGAGAGGAGTAGAGACACTGGGCGCATTTAAAGGGCTTATCTGAAGAATGAATCAACTTGTGGCTGTTAAGATTACGTTTTGTGAGATAAGAGTTGGTACATTGGTCGCATTTAAAAGGTGTATCTGAAGAATGAATCAACTAATGTTCATTCAGCTTCTGTTTATAATGAGAGGAGTAGGAACACTGGTCGCATTTAAATCGCATATCGGCCAAATGAATCAATTTGTGTCTACTAAGATTCCGTTTTGTATGATAAGAGTTGGAACACTGGTCGCATTTAAAGGGCTTATCTGAAGAATGAATCAACAGGTGTCGATTAAGATCCTGTTTCTTACGAGAAGAGTAAGAACAATGATCGCATTGAAATGGCCTATGGGAAGAATGAATCAACTTGTGCGTATTAAGATTATATTTCTCACGAGAGGAGTAGGGACACTGGTCGCATTTAAAGGGCCTATGGAAAGAATGAATGAACTTGTGTCTATTAACATCATATTTGTTACGAGAAGAGTAGGGACACTTGGTCGCATTTAAATGGCTTTTCTGGCGAATGAATTAACTTCATTTTACTTCGTTCTCCTTCAGAATTGGTCACTTTGGGAAATTGATGGCAACTGTGAATTATCTGTGGTAGATTCCGTGTGTTCTCGCCTTTGTCAATCAGCGTTTCCTTTTCAGTCGGCATATCCGAATCCGCGAAAGATTCGTTAGAATCACTGATGGCATTCCCTCTTGACTTGGATTACCACCAAACTGAAGTTTGCATTGTTTAAATGCTGTTTTTCTGAAGAGTTTTCTTCTTTAATTGACTCAGACGTGGTATTGGTTTCAAAGACCTCATTCAATATCGAGTGCGGGAGAATCAGATCGACCACGTCATGATCTTGAGTGAAGCTTTCTTCAACCTCTTTCTTAATTAGATATTCCGGGTCCATCATGGTTGTCAAATTCAAACGCTGCAAAAGTGACAGTTCATTCAAATGAAAAACAACACAGGGCTCTAAAAATACCACTTCGGTCAATTAACACTATGCGTGTTTGATGTTTAATTTCTGAAGTTTGATAAAATTTGAAAAATAGTAAATATAAATTTGGGCCAATCATAACAGCGCTTTGATGCCCAAGGTCTTAGACATCAAACGACGGACTATTCTTACAAGCGCTGTAAATAATATGATTGGCTCTTATTTATATTGAATTTATACTTATTCAAAGTTGTTACATTTTTTGGCCCAAGTTTCCCTTTAACCTTTAAGAGTTTGGTTATCTCCCAACCCAATTAGGATGCTCCAGCTCTAATTGTGAGAATAAACATTCAAATCCTGCTCATGCAAAACATTTTTATATCGCGAAATGTCTATTAACTCAAAATTATAGGAGTTTATAGGATATTTCATGGAAATATAGGATAATATAGGACATGTTTTAAAATAAAGGAGTTTATAGGAAAGTGTGCGCGGGTTAGATCTGAGCGGCACGATGTCGTCATCGACAACTAAGCGTTTGCGGTATACAGGGTGTTTTAGAAAGGTCTGGAAAAAAATTAAGGGGTTTTTTCGTGGGGTCAGACTGAGTGAAAAAGGTTTATGAACCTTGAAAATAGTCCTCAACAAGTTGGGAAACCAAAATATAACCTCCCCGACCCCGACGTTAAGGTAACATAACCTAACCTAACCTTACCTAAAATAAAAGATGAACAGGAATGTAGAGTATTGGAAGAGTAGAAGAAACAGCGTCCATTTCAATCACACTTCTCTATTTCCCATTTATGTTACGGAGTATAAGTTTTTTCCCTTAACCTCAAGGATTCAGAGAATGCAAAAGAGTGTCCTGCGTTAACCATAATTGTATGCGGCAGGTCGTAGACTTCTTAATATACACACCAAACGAAATGTCCTGCGGTACCCATAATTATATGCGGCAGGCTTAGATTTCTTAATAGACACACCAAATGAAATGTTTATTTTCTAAATAAATATGTAAAATACAAGTTCTTGTAATATAAATTAACACTTGAGTATAGGCTGTACTGTGTGATTATCTTTGATAATCCACTGATTTGATAAAGACGAAGAATTTAGTCTGGGATGGTAAGGAAGACAAGGAATGAAAACGACGAAGATATGGTAGCAAGTTCCTCTTGGACAAACCAAGGAATATTGAAGACTGAATGTTCCATTTGCAACCCATTGTCGCTAGATGATTGGTAATTACTTCCGGTACAATTTTCGTCTGAAATTCTTGATTTGACGTGCTAATAGAGGACCATTACTGATATTCTCATCATACAAGTGATCCCAGTCAATGGAAGAATCCAAGGATTGAGCTAGTTGAGAGGTTATTTTCCAAACCGGTTACAAGACGTTAGCTTCCACTCCTATGATAAAAAATATCTTAAAAGACTGAAAGTAGACTAATTTCCATACCGTTAGTACTTATATTTGAATAGCTCCTTTTATGTTTACAATTACGAGGCCGTATGAAGAACTGCCGAGCTTTTACTTACTGTAGGTATCTCATATGTCGAGTCCGAAAACACTAACTGCTTGCACGTTTCAATTCTTCGTAGCCGGGCCGTCTCTTTCTGGTGATAAATGAAAGCCGTGTCGCTGCTCTGTTGACTTCAAATGGTGATAACATTCTATGCTGGTTGATTATCTCTCTTAAGTCATTATAGCTCTTTCGTCTGGTCTGGCTTCGTCTCGTCTCGTCTCGTCTCGTCTCGTCTCGTCTCGTCTCGTCTCGTCTCGTCTCGTCTCGTCTCGTCTCGTCTCGTCTCGTCTCGTCTCGTCTCGTCTCGTCTCGTCTCGTCTCGTCTCGTCTCGTCTCGTCTCGTCTCGTCTCGTCTCGTCTCGTCTCGTCTCGTCTCGTCTCGTCTCGTCTCGTCTCGTCTCGTCTCGTCTCGTCTCGTCTCGTCTCGTCTCGTCTCGTCTCGTCTCGTCTCGTCTCGTCTCGTCTCGTCTCGTCTCGTCTCGTCTCGTCTCGTCTCGTCTCGTCTCGTCTCGTCTCGTCTCGTCTCGTCTCGTCTCGTCTCGTCTCGTCTCGTCTCGTCTCGTCTCGTCTCGTCTCGTCTCGTCTCGTCTCGTCTCGTCTCGTCTCGTCTCGTCTCGTCTCGTCTCGTCTCGTCTCGTCTCGTCTCGTCTCGTCTCGTCTCGTCTCGTCTCGTCTCGTCTCGTCTCGTCTCGTCTCGTCTCGTCTCGTCTCGTCTCGTCTCGTCTCGTCTCGTCTCGTCTCGTCTCGTCTCGTCTCGTCTCGTCTCGTCTCGTCTCGTCTCGTCTCGTCTCGTCTCGTCTCGTCTCGTCTCGTCTCGTCTCGTCTCGTCTCGTCTCGTCTCGTCTCGTCTCGTCTCGTCTCGTCTCGTCTCGTCTCGTCTCGTCTCGTCTCGTCTCGTCTCGTCTCGTCTCGTCTCGTCTCGTCTCGTCTCGTCTCGTCTCGTCTCGTCTCGTCTCGTCTCGTCTCGTCTCGTCTCGTCTCGTCTCGTCTCGTCTCGTCTCGTCTCGTCTCGTCTCGTCTCGTCTCGTCTCGTCTCGTCTCGTCTCGTCTCGTCTCGTCTCGTCTCGTCTCGTCTCGTCTCGTCTCGTCTCGTCTCGTCTCGTCTCGTCTCGTCTCGTCTCGTCTCGTCTCGTCTCGTCTCGTCTCGTCTCGTCTCGTCTCGTCTCGTCTCGTCTCGTCTCGTCTCGTCTCGTCTCGTCTCGTCTCGTCTCGTCTCGTCTCGTCTCGTCTCGTCTCGTCTCGTCTCGTCTCGTCTCGTCTCGTCTCGTCTCGTCTCGTCTCGTCTCGTCTCGTCTCGTCTCGTCTCGTCTCGTCTCGTCTCGTCTCGTCTCGTCTCGTCTCGTCTCGTCTCGTCTCGTCTCGTCTCGTCTCGTCTCGTCTCGTCTCGTCTCGTCTCGTCTCGTCTCGTCTCGTCTCGTCTCGTCTCGTCTCGTCTCGTCTCGTCTCGTCTCGTCTCGTCTCGTCTCGTCTCGTCTCGTCTCGTCTCGTCTCGTCTCGTCTCGTCTCGTCTCGTCTCGTCTCGTCTCGTCTCGTCTCGTCTCGTCTCGTCTCGTCTCGTCTCGTCTCGTCTCGTCTCGTCTCGTCTCGTCTCGTCTCGTCTCGTCTCGTCTCGTCTCGTCTCGTCTCGTCTCGTCTCGTCTCGTCTCGTCTCGTCTCGTCTCGTCTCGTCTCGTCTCGTCTCGTCTCGTCTCGTCTCGTCTCGTCTCGTCTCGTCTCGTCTCGTCTCGTCTCGTCTCGTCTCGTCTCGTCTCGTCTCGTCTCGTCTCGTCTCGTCTCGTCTCGTCTCGTCTCGTCTCGTCTCGTCTCGTCTCGTCTCGTCTCGTCTCGTCTCGTCTCGTCTCGTCTCGTCTCGTCTCGTCTCGTCTCGTCTCGTCTCGTCTCGTCTCGTCTCGTCTCGTCTCGTCTCGTCTCGTCTCGTCTCGTCTCGTCTCGTCTCGTCTCGTCTCGTCTCGTCTCGTCTCGTCTCGTCTCGTCTCGTCTCGTCTCGTCTCGTCTCGTCTCGTCTCGTCTCGTCTCGTCTCGTCTCGTCTCGTCTCGTCTCGTCTCGTCTCGTCTCGTCTCGTCTCGTCTCGTCTCGTCTCGTCTCGTCTCGTCTCGTCTCGTCTCGTCTCGTCTCGTCTCGTCTCGTCTCGTCTCGTCTCGTCTCGTCTCGTCTCGTCTCGTCTCGTCTCGTCTCGTCTCGTCTCGTCTCGTCTCGTCTCGTCTCGTCTCGTCTCGTCTCGTCTCGTCTCGTCTCGTCTCGTCTCGTCTCGTCTCGTCTCGTCTCGTCTCGTCTCGTCTCGTCTCGTCTCGTCTCGTCTCGTCTCGTCTCGTCTCGTCTCGTCTCGTCTCGTCTCGTCTCGTCTCGTCTCGTCTCGTCTCGTCTCGTCTCGTCTCGTCTCGTCTCGTCTCGTCTCGTCTCGTCTCGTCTCGTCTCGTCTCGTCTCGTCTCGTCTCGTCTCGTCTCGTCTCGTCTCGTCTCGTCTCGTCTCGTCTCGTCTCGTCTCGTCTCGTCTCGTCTCGTCTCGTCTCGTCTCGTCTCGTCTCGTCTCGTCTCGTCTCGTCTCGTCTCGTCTCGTCTCGTCTCGTCTCGTCTCGTCTCGTCTCGTCTCGTCTCGTCTCGTCTCGTCTCGTCTCGTCTCGTCTCGTCTCGTCTCGTCTCGTCTCGTCTCGTCTCGTCTCGTCTCGTCTCGTCTCGTCTCGTCTCGTCTCGTCTCGTCTCGTCTCGTCTCGTCTCGTCTCGTCTCGTCTCGTCTCGTCTCGTCTCGTCTCGTCTCGTCTCGTCTCGTCTCGTCTCGTCTCGTCTCGTCTCGTCTCGTCTCGTCTCGTCTCGTCTCGTCTCGTCTCGTCTCGTCTCGTCTCGTCTCGTCTCGTCTCGTCTCGTCTCGTCTCGTCTCGTCTCGTCTCGTCTCGTCTCGTCTCGTCTCGTCTCGTCTCGTCTCGTCTCGTCTCGTCTCGTCTCGTCTCGTCTCGTCTCGTCTCGTCTCGTCTCGTCTCGTCTCGTCTCGTCTCGTCTCGTCTCGTCTCGTCTCGTCTCGTCTCGTCTCGTCTCGTCTCGTCTCGTCTCGTCTCGTCTCGTCTCGTCTCGTCTCGTCTCGTCTCGTCTCGTCTCGTCTCGTCTCGTCTCGTCTCGTCTCGTCTCGTCTCGTCTCGTCTCGTCTCGTCTCGTCTCGTCTCGTCTCGTCTCGTCTCGTCTCGTCTCGTCTCGTCTCGTCTCGTCTCGTCTCGTCTCGTCTCGTCTCCTGGTCTCAAAGTTCACAGTACATGGCTTATTTCGATTATGAAAATAATCGGAAATGTTTCTTGGTTTTATATTGGAGAAAACTGAAGCCTATTTTTTTTTTCCAACATCAGATATCCATTTTTTCTTCAAAATTGTTGTTTTTTAATCACGGGAAACCATTTTTTCTTCAAAATTGTTGTTTTTTAATCACGGGAAACCTACTGTACTTTTGTTCAAGGAGAGTTTTCACCACTATCATTTTTCTTAAGAGGTTTAACATTTTGTATCAATCCGCCTCAGCTTTAAATCTTATATCATTTCTATCTTGGATGCCCGTGTAAACGTACCTTTATTTAGATTCTTCAATCCACCCCAAGTTTGCAGAAAGCCTTAGCCTATACTGCCCGTTATACCTTTGCTTTTTGGACTAAATGATATATGGAAAACAGCTAAGCGCGTGTTGCCAACTCAAGCTGGTATTAAACGGTCAAATTTCACAAAATTTTTGGACAATTTCTTAAAAATCTTCTAAACTATCTTGAATTTTAAATTGATTTTTCAACTGAATTATTAATTAGATTAAGTTTAACCATTTTGATATTCTTAATTATAAAATAAATTAATATTGCGTTTCATTTCCCTAAACGATATCACACCATAAGGCTAATTTGCATTCACTCCAAAAAGGTAGTATATAAACCGATCGAAATCCTTTATTAGTCGAGCGAAGTGGCCATGAAGTTGGGAGGAAAACCCCCTCCCTTCAATGTCTAGACGATTCTTGATCTCTGGGCGCTTGGTTCGCAATGTTAATTTACCCATTGGTGGGGCGATGTTTGGAGAGTGGAAGATCGATGTGGACCATATTAGTGAGGGACGCCTCGCTAGTATGGCCCGCTGAGATCGGACACTGGAGGTTGGACCTTGGTGTGGAGATGGTCGGAGGTGATTATAACAGTGGGAGACGTCCCATTGCGTATAATCGCCTTCAACTGTCCAGCATCGAGGTTTGACCGTAAAGTGGATGGTGGAAGGTGATAATATGCAATTGGAGACGTCCTGGTGCATATCATTGCACGACACTTGAAACTTAATGTGGCAGCCACGCTTAAAGGAGGTAATTCCCGTTAAACGGAATTGAACGATAAGCGGGTATGATAATGTCTCTAGACTTTTGGCTCCACGAGCTCGGTCACAGGATATCCGCTTACACAGGAAGTGACACACACACACACATACACACACAGACACGACCAGTGTAAAACCTCCCACTGAACTAAAGTTCAGTCGGGGAGGTAAAAATACGAAAAACGACCGAAAGCTGTAGGTAAGATTGTACCTTTGACCATTATTGTTTTTCTATTTAATTGTGCATAAGCTAATTATCGAGAGATAAGTGAAACAAGGTGTTTATTAACTAAAAAAAGCGTATCAACATGTTTAGGAGTGTGCAATCATTAACTTTGGTCAGAAGTACTTGAACTCAAAGTGTTGTTTATTACGTGTGTTTCGGGTGTTGAAAAGGGGATTTTAGAAGACACCATTATTAATTACCATAATTATCTATTGTTTAATAATCGGAATCAGAAGTATTTACAAAAATTGTTCGAAATGAATTCCGTCAGCACACTTGAGCCCGTCTAATAAATGATTGTTTAACTCGTTCGAAGATCCCTGGTGTGTTGCTTATGGTTTCGCAGGCATCAATAATTCTTTGACGTAGATCTTCCACGTCACGCACTTCCCTAACATATACAAAGTCCATAAGGTGGCCCCAAAGAAAGAAATCACAAGGGTTTAGGTCCGGAGATCTGGCTGGCCACGCAACCGTTCCGCCACGACCAATCCACCTCAAAGGCAATGTTTCATCAAGGAAGGCCCTAACTAGGAGAGAAAAATGAGGTGGTGCACCGTCGTGCATAAACCACATGTCTCGTCTCAAGCCCAATGGTACGTCTTCAAGAAGCTCGAACAGATTGTGTTGAAGAAACGGGAGATATGCCTCACCATTAAGCCTTGGCTGCAAAAAGAATGGTCCAATTAAAAGGTCACCAACAATTCCGCACCAGACGTTTAAGCTGAATTCAACTTGGTGAGCCCTAACACTTGTAGCGTGGGGGTTTTGTTGCGCCCACTGATGCTTGTTGTGCATGTTCAATATGCCATCACGGCAAAAATTGGCCTCATCCCTAACTAAAAGGTTTTGGGGTAAGTTGATGTCTTGATGTTGAGCGATAAACCACTGACCAAGATCCAGTCTTCTCGGATAACCCGTTTCGTTAAGGGCTTGGACCTTCTGTAGATTGTAAAGGTGAAGCTGATGTCCTCGGAGTATTCACCAGATAAGAACGTGACTTACTCCCAATTGGAGTCCAACTCGCCTAGTGCTTGTTCCTGGATCTTCGTCGAAAATGGTGAGTACTTGTTCCTCCATGTCTTCAGGAACGTCTGGAGCTACAGCACCTCGTCCCGCCGGTTGGATATGTCCACCTTCCCTCAAACGTCTTTCGAAAGTTTGGAAAGTTTGTTGATTAGGCAACTGTCTTTGAGAGAAACGGTCCCGGTACAAACGTTGAGCTTCAAAAGCGTTACCCTGCGCGAGGCCATACATCAGATGCATGTCCGCGTATTCTGCATTCGTGTACGGCATAGTTAATGAGAAAACAATACATTTCGACCTGTCTCGCACGTTCATTTTATACCCTTATCTAATACCTGGCAACGGTTCAAAGTGCACAGTTATTAATTCGAGTATGCAATCGTGATTTTTTTATCGCCAACATCAAGACATGAACTTACCCCAAAAACTTTTAGTTTCGGATGAGGCCAATTTTCCCCGTGATGGCATATTGAACATGCACAACTGGCATCAATGGGCGCAAAAAACCCCCACGCTACAAGTGTTAGGACTCACCAAGTTCAATTCAGCTTAAACGTCTGGTGCGGAATGGTTAGTGACCATTGAATTGGACCATTCTTTTTGCAGCCAAGGCTTAATGGTGAGGCATATCTCCGATTTCTTCAAGACAATCTGTTCGAGCTTCTTGGAGACGTACCACTGGCCTTGAGACGAGACATGTGGTTTATGCACGAAGGTGCACCATCTCATTTTTCTCTCCTAGTTAGGGCCTTCCTTAATGAAACATTCCCTTTGAGGTGGACTGGACGTGGCGGAACGGTTGCGTGGCCAGCCAGATCTCCGGACCTAAACGCTTGTGATTTCTTTCTTTGGGGCCACCTTAAGGACTTTGTTTATGTTAGAGAAGTGCGTGACGTGGAAGATCTACTTTAAAGGATTATTGATGCCTGCGAAACCATACGCAACACACCAGGGATCTTCGAACGAGTTAGACAATCATTTATTAGATGGGCTCAAGTGTGTATCAACGCTGACGGAATGCATTTCGAACAATTTTTGTAAATACTTCTGATTACGATTATAAAACAATTGATAATTATGGTAATTAATAATGGTGTCTTGTAAAATTCCCTTTTCAACAACACGTATTAAACCACACTTTGAGTTCAAGTACTTCTGACCAAAGTTAATGATTGCACACTCCTAAACATGTTGATACGCTTTTGTTAGTTAATAAACACCTTGTTTCACTTATCTCTCGATAATTAGCTTATGCACGATTAAATAGAAAAACAATAATGGTCAAAGGCACAATCTTACCTACACCTTTCGGTCGTTTTTCGTATTTTTGAGGACTATTTTCAAGGGCTCATAACTACGCAACGCAGCGCGTGAGGCTAAAGGTTCATACACCTTTTTCACTCAGTCTGACCCCACGAAAAACCCCTTCATTTTTTCCAGACCTTTCTAAAACACCCTGTATATTTATATATATGTAAGCACCTAAATTGCATGCGCCATTATCTGTAGGGTGATCATAAAGCAAGAAGGATCAGACGTGGAGAGAAAAAGAGGGGCTTCGTTGAGTTAGAGAAATTCCTACCTCCCACTGGGGTGGAAAGGGGGAATAGCAAATTCTAGAGGTAAACTGTTGTCACGTGGTCACCACTGTCGTCAGCGGAGTGTATATAAAAGAGCAATCCTCAAAACAGTTGTTGTCATTTGAGCGGTGACCAAAACCGCAGTTTGGCATAAGAGCAACTCCCAATTGGTCTTTTCCTAATACGGCGTATTATCAGTTGAGCAGTTTTTTACTTCAGCGGTTCCCAATTAGATGTGTCTGTAAAAGAGCAATCCTCAAAAAAGCGGTTGTCAATTCATTGAGCGGTGACCCAAAACCGCTATTTCGCATAAACGCAATTCCCGACTGGGCTTTTCCTAATACGGCGGATTATCAGTTAAGCAGTTTTTTACTTCAGCCGTTTCCCAGTTGCGAGTGTATGTAAAAGAGCAAATCCCAAATGGGTTAAGTTAGGGTAGGTTAGATTAAGCTAAGATTAAGCATATGGGGGTCGGTCTATAGGAGAAACACGGAAATTATAGGTAAGTATAGGTTTCAAATATGAAGCTATATTTAAAGGGTGTTAACCGCCTAATATCTCATTTTAAAACTAAGCAGATTGAAGATGACATTTGAACCCAGTTCCTCAAACGTTTTCACTTAATTTTTATAGTTTTTGAGCACCATCCCCATTAAAATATTCATTTAACTCTTGTAGTTTTTAAGTGCCACATATATATTAAAAATATACAGTCGAGAATGTTTCGAAAACCGCCCTTTTGAGGCACTGCAATTTTGGGAACCGCTGTTTTGGGAAGCCGCTATTTTGAGAACTGCTGTTTTGAGAACAGCTCATTTAAGACGCCACTGTTTTGGGAACTGCTATATTGAGAACCGCCATTTTGAGATGGCGCTGTTTTGGGAACTTCTGTTTTGTAATTGCTCTTTTGAAAACTGCTCAACTGGCAGTAGATATCGTCACCTACTTCGAGGCTCATAAAGGATCCGTTTTACCCACTTGACAACAATTTACCACGAAACATCTCTATCCCTGTTCTCCCAGAGTGGGAGTTTAGGCCGACGCAGTAGAAATCTCTCCTTGTCTAATGGTTTGCCCCCATTTCTCCCAAAAAGGTTCTCACAATTCCCATTTCTCCCAATCGTATATATGGTATTAACATTAATCAAAGTTTTATTTTGTTATTTGAAGTACATCCAATTTTTTTGCCAATTTCATTTTAGTTTGAATCCCCATTTTATTGCTTCGAGAAATTCTTGTGGGATTTTGTTTCCTGCAACCAATTGGTGTCGAAGTTCTCGCCTTCTTTTCTCCAACATCTTGTACTCTCTTGCTGGTGGTCTAACCGGGTGGAGACGTGCCATGGAGTCTATCTCCAATTCTAAATTTTCCTCCTCGTTCTTCATGAAATCTATCAAGGCGTAGATGTTCGGATGGGGCGATTTCAGCATTTTATTCCACTTATTGTGTGTACCTTCAGTATCGTTGTTGGTACGTGCTTCTGCATTATCACCATGGTTCCACATTTTTCTGTTGTAGCGTGAAGATGTTTCACTGCCATGTCGCGATACTCAGGAATGGCTGGCGCTTTGCTTTCTATATACAACCACAGGATATCGATTTGATTTTCCGGAACCATTGCCAAGCCGATCATCCTCCGAATTGATTTTTCAAAGTCAGGGTTATTGTTGTAGATTTGTGTGTAACCTCGTGTCTGAACTTGACGCCAAATTGATCGCGCATAATGAAAGAAGCATCTTCTTAAACTTGACAAAGGAAACTTTCCCTCAATTGAAGCAACCATTGCGAGTTCAAAGTCTATCATGAATTCAGGGGGATTAAATATTAAACCACGATTACCTGCCGCCTTTATTATGCAGTCAAACATGCGATCATAGGTGGTGCGTTGTGCGTTTTGGTAGAAGGACAAACAGCTGAGGCAGTATTTTCTGTTCTACCTTGCAGTGAAATGTGTAAAACTGGTAAAAGAGAGCCGGTGCAGCTTTGAACGTCCCATCAATGGAAATACGTTCCGCGGAACATAGTAACTTTAACATAACATCAGTTCCAAAAATTACCAATTGCGTCTGCAGAACCATCGTTTACGAGCAGAAAGTTTTTGTCCGATTTCGTTCTCGTCCATTGCCCAGACAAATTGATCTCTTGGCGGGTTGCCGGATTGGCGGAATGATTTAAACTTCGATGTCTGTAGAGAGACGACTTTACAGAATAGTGTGAAGGAATGCCCTCCCTTACATCATCCTCTCGATCGTTTCCTTCTGCAACCATAGTTATCGTTGAACGAACTTTGGTATGAACCTACCATAAAAAATATAGTACATGAAATATTTCCAATTAATTGTTTAGTACCATATAGAATTGTTTTATGCTTGCATGGTTTTTTTATTATGCGGCGTAACGTCTTTTTAAGCTACAGGGAAAGTTAAAAATCGACGTAAGAGAGCCGACTGATTCGTTCGCAGTCGATGTAAAAAAGCCACGTTTACACTAGAGACTTAGAAACGGTCAAATTATAAATTTTTGGGGTCACGAATCTAGATCTTTGATCAAGAAACTAAACTAACATCTTGGAAAGTCGATTTGAACATTCGAATCGGTTTGAAAACGGTTTCAAAGTGGCAATTCTGAACGTAGCTAAAGTGAAATCCGAATTTGGGATGGAAGACAATATAGACAAGCGTGGCCAGCTTAAGTGCTGTCCCTCTCTCCCCACTCAAAAGGTATGTGTCTATTAGCGCCGTCCCCATTTGCGCAATTTCCCATTAGCGCCGTCCCCATTTGCGCAATTTCCCATTAGCGCCGTCGCCATTTGCGCAATTTCCCAATAGCGCCGTTTTCCATTAGCGCCGTTTCCCATTTGCGCAATTTCCCAATAGCGCCGTATTCCATTAGCGCCGTTTCCCATTTGCGCAATTTCCCATTAGCGCAATTCCCATAAGCGCCGTTCCCATTAGCTCCGTTTTCCATTAGCGCCGTTTTCAATTAGCGTAGTTTCCCATTAGCTCCGTTTTCCATTTGCGCCGTTTCCGATATGGAGATAACGTTTTTTACTTGAGTTTCCGTTATTCGGTAGCGGAGTGGTTAGCATAGACGGCTTCTAGCCAGAAGATAGTAAGTTCAAGCCTACTTTCGGAAAATGGTAGTTTATTTGGTTCATACAAATTTTAATAATAATTGTTGTTCATTTCAGTTTTAATTTTTGATAGAACTTTCAGATAATGTATAGGAAAAATGTTGAAAAAATTGGAAAAAAAGACGAAATAGATTGTGGGGCCTTTTTTGCGTACGTGTTTCTGTTCAGTTTTGCATGATTTGGCTGTTTTCCGTGTTGTGCTTCAGTTTTGTAAATTTTACTTCGGGTTTAATTTACAGATTTAATTAGGATAAACACGTTCGTGTTTATCCCTTTATCTAAACTCGAATTTCATCAGAAACCGTAATGTCTTTTCCAATGGACCCGCGGCGCTTGATAACTGAAATCGTCGTCGTCGTCGTCGTCGTCGTCGTCGTCGTCGTCGTCGTCGTCGTTTCCCTCTTACCACCGTCCACTGAATTCGAATTAATACAGACCAATTTACTTTTGAAATAGAAAGTAAGGTGCCTGAACGGGTTACAAAAGGGTGAGATCTTAAGCTTAGCCGAGCTTTACTAATTGCTTCAAAATGATAAACAAAATTTTATTTCTTAAACAGTAGAATGATAAGGAATATCCATCGAATTCGAGTTAATAGAAAGAAAGGTGCCTGAATGGGTTACAAAAGGGTGAAATCATAAGCTTAGCCGAGCTTTATTAATTGCTTCAAAATGGTAAACAAAATTTTATTTCTTAAACAGTAGAATGATAATGAATATCCATCGAATTCGAGTTAATAGAGAGACAGATGCCTGTATGGGTGACGAAAAGGGTAAAACATATAACTAGCCGAGCTTTATTAATTGGCTTTAAATTGATAAACAAAAATAGATTTTATTAAACAGTTGATAAGCTTTTTTTAATGGCATTTTTTATCGTTAACGGAAAATTGCATTTATTGGGTTCTTTTACTAGGGTAGCCCTCTTCAGCCGTCTAATTTTGACTATTATGTCATATCATGAGTATCCCATTATATTCACCCTAATTCACCGTAATTAAAAAGTTGGCATGCTTTTCATATCATTTGATTTTTTAACTTTAATAATACATCTCTTCTCGGCCTATATAAACGAGATCTGCAAATTCAGTACTCACAGATACACCGTACCAATGGGTGGTTTACGTTAGCGTTTACAATTGTGGCGAACCCTCTCGTTTGTGCAATGGTGACGTCTTTGATTGTTTAGGCAATCGTTTCTCACCTATATTTCGGTGATAAGAGACCTATTTCTCACGATCTTTTGGGTAGAGTACTCAAATAAAGCGAGGCGATTGAATGTAAATCGCATTACCTAGAGATGTGGCCAATTTAATATATTAAGTCACTGTAAAAACATTTCACACTTGAGTTGGACTTCATATCCTGCCAAGTGCTCGATTACACCTGAAATTTATAGTTTAACGTTCTCAATCTCTACTCTATTTTTTAAAATACTTGAGTTTTGCGACTAGGATGTGCTTTAGATAAAATATCTTCGTCATTACTACTACGAAATAACGTTGCTATTAAGTAGTTGGCCAATTATTGAAGTCTGTATCTAAAGCACGTCTAACTTAAGTATAATAAAAAATAAAGATTTAGAATGTTAAATAGGATGTACGAAACGGAAATTGTAGTCGGCGAGTTAAATAAACGGCCACATACTTCTGGTCTCCTGAATTATGTTCTCTTGCTTTAAAGAATTGTTTCGCTTTCCATGCTCATTTTTTGTCGATGCGATTCAATATTATAAATTTAATCTCTAGCTCGGTCTAGCCCGTCCCTCTTGTAATATTTTAGGTAAGGCTAGGTTAGTTAATCCCTCGACCTCCCCCGTCCATCTGGTAATCTTTAGGTGAGGTTAGGTTAGCTAATCCATCTAATTAGCCAATCCCTCCAACTAGTTAATCCTTAGCTCGGGCTATTTGTAATATTTTAGGTAAGGCTAGGTTTGGTTAGTTAATTCCTCGAATTAGCCCATCGTTCCAACTAGTTAATCCCTCGGGTTACCCATTCCATCAAGTAATCTTTAAGGTTAAATTAGGTTAATTAAACCCTGGAAATAGCCCATCCCTCCAACTAGGTAATCCCTATAACTCGGGCTAACCCGTTCCTCTTGTAGTATTTTAGGTAAGATTAGTTTAGTTTAGTTAATCAATTGAACTAGCCCATCCCTGTTTTACAACTAAGGTAAGGTTAGGTTAGTTAATCTCTGCCTTTCGAGATTTGTACCAGGGTTTCAATTACGAATAGATTGAAGCCTCAATTAAACGCTTTAATTTTTATTCAGCATTAGTAAGAATTAAGGTTCAATAAACCTATCAAGCAAAATAGTGAAATGTGGAAAAGGTGTATATTTTTGGTGAAAAAAGGACAAAATTTTTACAAAAAAGAAGTTGCTTCGCACCCTTAAAAAAACTCTTTATCTAACTCGAATCAAACCCGTGAAGGGACAGAAACTATTTGTTAGAGAAAGAGCAATTTCAAATCTTTAAAATTATAGTTAGTAGGTTTAGTCTACTACTTCAAAGATTTTATTACTATTATATATTTTACAAAAAACGGATAAAGACGACCTAGTTAACCTTCCTCTCCCTTTGATGTTAATTTTAAATTCTATCAGTATCACTAATAAAATTAGCTAAAGATGGAGTTCCTTTAATGCATATATATATTTATCATTAGTCCTAGGTGGTCTTTATCCGTTTTTTGGAAAATATATAATAGTAATAAAATCTTTGAAGTAGTAGACTAAACCTTTTAACTATAATTTTAAAAATTTTAAATTGCTCTTTCTCTAACAAATAATTTCTGTCCCTTCACGGGTTTGATTCGAGTTAGATAAAGAGTTTTTTTAAGGGTGCGAAGCAACCTCTTTTTTGTATAATATTAAAAAGGGTCAAGTTATTTTTTAAGCTAAAATAAAGGACAAAGTGGTACTGCTAAATTTCAAATTTTCCATTGAGGTAATGCTTATTTGTTAATTCTCTTTTAGAAAACTTCGCTTTTGAACGCGATTCAGTGGTTTAGGTTAGGTTAGCTTGGTTCTTCTGAGACATTAAATGCTGAAACAGAAAAATCTTGTGAAGGTAGGTTAATTTTTTTTTTTAGGAAAGAGTGGATTGCACGTCTAGGCCATAGCAGCTAATGGGAAACAGCGGTAATGGGAACGGCGCTTTCGGGAAACTACGCTCATGGGAAATTGCGCTAATGGGAACGGCGCAAATGGGAATGGCGCTAACGGGAAACTGCGCAAATGGGAACTGCGCTAATGGGCATAATTCACTCAAAATATCAAGGAAGAGTCCAATCACTTGAGCCAGACAGGGGTGGTGACATAAGTGATCTTTGGGTTCTTAAGTGATCTTTGGGTTGTCTTAAATCTGTTGCAACTGTCATTATTTTGGTCTACTTTAGAATAAAAATGCGGTCCACTTAATAAGCGCTATAATAATAAATTATGTCAAGTATTTTTTTAACTCAAATACCTTCATGGTTTCGCTTGGTTCACTGTATAAAAACTGAGTGCGTTAGAACGATCGCTAAGCCTTTCCGGCATATATAAAGACTTAAAATGCATGCGCCATATAAATTTTAGGGTGATTAAAGAAAGCGAGCGCGGGTTTGATCTCAGCGGCACGATGTCGTAATTGACGACTAAGCCTTAGCTGGATCTCTAAGACCTTAACACGGATGCGCCCAAGAAGTGATTGTAAAGTAAGCCAGCCCGTTAGATCTCAGCTGCACGATATCTTAATCTAAAACTAAGCCTTTGCAGGATATATATAAGCGCCTAAAATGCAAGGGCCGTATATCTATAGTATGGTTATAACGTGCAGAAGGTGCGATTATGGGCCCGGCTTAGAACTAAGCAGCACGATGTAAACTAAGCCTTTGCGGGATACATATTAGCTCCTAAGATGCATGGTTTTTGTTCACTAATTTAAATGGTACTTCAATATTACGCTCAATATGTCTACTAATAAATAAATATGTTCGGCTTATTATCTTATCGAATCTTAATTATCGTCTGCTACTAATTATTGGATTGAAGAATTAATATACGTCAGTTGTTAATAGATGTTCGATGACTAGTCTCAATTATATTTATTGTCTTCCAATAATAAGTTACATTGCTAAGAGTTAAGAATGATTAGTTTTATTCAACAAAAATTGAGTTTACTAATAAACTAGATCGTGTAAAAAATATTAATTTTAAAGTAGGCGAGCGCCGAAAGTTCTAGCGTGGGCACCTGTTGGATTTCGAGGGCACTCCAGGAGTCCAGGCACCCCCTCCATCCAAGTGCAGCTATGGTAACGTTTACCTCAAAACCGCTTGCCGGCACTTGAACCTTTTTACTTTGAGAATGTATTAGTCTCAAATTAGGCTTATAGTAAAATCAACCAGAAAGATCTTTTCCGAATGTGAAAGTGAACAGTTTTATGTTTAATAGCTAGAATATTATAGTTTTCGCTTCGGTTAGATTACGATATTCAGACCACCCACTAAATAAAGATGGCTATGGATTAATTAGGACCTGGGGAGTTTAGAAAAAAAAACTTAAAAAATCTACTACCAGCAGAAATGTAGGAAAAATAAATTTGAAATTTTCAATTCTCATAATAAAATCTCAGAGTAATTTACTTAAGTGTACCTAATACCCTCTTCAGACGAGGCATAATTAGCCGGTTAAATAATATTTAACTGAGTTTTATTGAATTGAGAATTAAGGCTATGTAAACCTCGGTTAAATCTGATTAAATCGGCTAATTATGCCTCGTCTGAAGAGGATATTACCTTAACTAAGTTTACCTAACCTAACCCATCCCACCGTATGGGATTTTAACATGGAAATTTGGAAGTTTCAGATACGTTTTACTCGCACTTTTGCTGCTTGTAGATTTTTAAAAGTATTTTGTCTGAGCTTCCCAGGTCCAAATTGTCCCCATCCGCTGTTGCTTAGAGGGGGTCTGAATATCGTAATTTCCCCGACTTGCTTTTCAAATTGACGAAATCTACCGCTATTTTGAGATCTCTTTTGGGCATAAAGTATAGGTCCAAGTCATTTATGACTAAAATTATCAATGTTTATTTATAATTTTCGGTTTCTCTAACGTAAAACAGTTTAGATCGAAATTATCGAACACAAGTGAACTGATGACTTCAAACGACTTATCTAGTGAACGAATCAACTTGCGTATCTATTCAATTACATCAAGAACAACGCTCTAAGGTATATACACAGATGATAAATCACCTTGATAATAGAAACTACGCATTGGGGGTATTTTTGGATCTCCGCAAAGCGTTTGACACGGTCAACCACAAACGCCTTTTAAAAAAACTTTATAAAATGGGTATTAGAGGACCTAATTATCAATGGATTGAATCTTATCTCTATCACCGTACGAGTCAAACAAGACTAAATGACGGCCTATCGTCCGAACGCTTTGTCTACCGAGCGGTACCACAGGGGTCCATTCTATCCCCCCTATTATTTAATATGTACGTAAATGATATCGTAGAAATTGATAAAACTAATACCATAACACTATACGAGGATGATACTATCCATCTTGATGGGGACCCTGACTTAAACCAATTAGTAGAGAAAACCAACCATAATTTAAGTAAGATATTTGAGTGGTTAAAAGATAATCTTCTCGAAGTAAACAGGGACAAAACAGTATACATAATATTTTCGAATATCAACAAAGATATCAACAATCATAATCGGAGACGGGAGACGGGAGACGGGAGACGGGAGACGGGAGACGGGAGACGGGAGACGGGAGACGGGAGACGGGAGACGGGAGACGGAGATATATATAGATAAATTATTAAACTCCAATATGAAGAGAGTTCTTTAAATTAAAAAAACGAGCTCGTGTCACTCAATTTTTTATATTGCCAGGCATACAATATCGGGAAAAATCGGGATATAAGAAAAAAATCTCAAAGCGCTTTTTATTTTTAGGTTTTATTGGTTAAAATGGTAGTTAGTTTATGGTCATTACGGTAGACAAATTAAAGTGACGGTTAAAGAGACAATTAAGATAAATTACGGACAATTAGGTTGAGAAGAGAAAATTAGGTTAAGAAGAGACAATTAAGTTAAGAATTAGACAATTAAAAGAGACAATTAAGAAAAAGACAATTAAATTTAGGAAGAGACAATTAAATTTAGGAAGAGACAATTAAATTTAGGAAGAGACAATTAAATTTAGGAAGAGACAATTAAATTTAGGAAGAGACAATTAAATTTAGGAAGAGACAATTAAATTTATACGTTTGCAATTATACATAAATGACAAGGCCTCTGTTTTCGGCGAGCTGATGAAAAAAAGGAGTCCACTAGATTTCTACCTGAAGATCAAGGCTTGGAGAAATTTTGAAATGAAAGTCAATTGACCTGACATTACTCTCCGTTATATGGTGGATTCTGAACATTAATTTGATCAATATCCCCCATATAACGGAAAGTTATGTTTATCCTTGATTTTGTGTGAAAGGGATCTGCCGCTCTTGGTACGCGATGTTGCCAGGTTTGCTGGCAGGTCCCTTTCATCAAAAGCAAGGATCCATGTGTCAGGTCAACTGACTTTTGTGCAACTTGGCACCCATTTGGTTTCATTTCAAAATTCCTCGTTGCCCCGAAAGACAAGGAAGCAATCACTGCGTGAACTCCTTTTTCATCATCAGCGTGCCAACCAACAGAGTCGTTGCCATCCACGTAATAATTGCAAACGGCTGCATTGAATAAAAATTTTGTTTTTTTCTCCACCAGTTTTTTAACATCAAAAGTGACCTCGGCCACTCGAACAACGATTTATTCGTAGTTTTCCCATAAGAGTATTTCCGGTATTTGGGGTTGTCACAAACGTAGAAGACCTTGCGAGGAAGATTATCATTTTTTTCAAATTTATCTTGAAATTCCATCACAAGGTCTCCTACGTTTATGTGCGATACGAAATCATTGTATAGCTCGACTTGAGCCCCTCCCTTTAATCTTTGGAGACCAACAGTGATTACGTGAGATCCTAAAAGATATAAATATAAGCAGTGTAATTAGCAAATTATATTATTAAGACAGAAGTACGACAGAATAGAATATAAAAATAAACGAGATACCTTTTAATATTTTAACGTTCCTAATCGTATTATAAAAAAGACCTATGTTAACGATATAAGGAACCAATATAAACCTCTTTTGTCTGACTTCGTTCTCACTTTAACATGGTATGTTATATATATAAAGACTTTCGACCCTGGAGCAAGAACTAAAATCCTTGTTTAAGATTGACGATTGCATCATTAGCTAATTTATTACACTTACCTATCTAGCGTGAATAAAAAACTAGAGACCAATAATTCAATTCAAGTCGTGTTTATTATTTAAAGTGCTTCCTATCATTGTAATAGTACATTACTGTAACAACCCGCTCCCTGCAAGCAAAACAATTAAGGCGAATTCATTTAATGCTTTTATCTCAACTAATTTAAACTTCAAAGACTATTATAATCGATTAAAAATCCTATGTTCCTCGTCTTAATTATCCCTTTAAGGCAAGTCTAAATTAAGTAAATGAGTAATTTTCACTAAGCCAAAATCAAAACTAAAATGAAAATTGTCTAAATAACTTTCGCTCTGCAATTGAATATAAACTAGCCAAATTAAATCACTATCCCTATAAATTTAAATAAGTTACAATATTTACCAGGGGTGGCAGCCTCGATACCTCTCGATATGGAGGTGCTTGATGAGCTCCCCCGACCTCTTGAATACTCGCTCCCTATGCTTCTCCCTCTGGCGCTCGTCCCCCGACCTCTGCCGCTGCTCCCCCGATTTCTTTTCAAATTGGTCGCCCGACCACGCATAGACTCATTAGTGCCCTGTGCAGGCGCCTTGAAGATGGTGACCTCTTCAACTAGAGCTTCAGGGGGCTCTCCTGTTGGTACTTCATGGTTGACGGTGGTGGGTTTTATTTGAGCCCATAGCTCCCGTGCTGGTTAAATTATTAAAATTTAAAATAAATTATAATTGGCAATATGTTAAAATCCATTTTATATGCAAACTTATTATAATTTTTCAAAATTATTTCTATTAAAAGGAAAATTTTGGTTATTACTTATGGTTGTTGGCTCCACGTTTGAATTGTTTACACAAAACGATACCATCGCGGTTGTACCACCCTCTATTTTTACTGGGAGAAACGTCAATCCAAGGTGGTTAGGATTTGGCCCGGCCGGAAAATGATGCAAGCCATCAAATCTTGTTGTTTTCCAAACGAGCGTGGAAGTTTGGTTCATTTCACCAATGTAGGCCGTCACCCACATATTGCCTATTTGAATATTCCTAAAATAATGAAATATAATTAATGACACAAGAAATAATTATATATGTAGCATACGGAATCAAAACTACTTACATTTTAGAAAATTTAACGAAGTGCTAAAAGGATTGAAGAAGTTGGAAACACTGGATACGATCAGATCAATAAGTGACCAATACCAAACAGATTTTCCACTTTATATAGGGTGTGGGGTGTCAAGGTCTCATCTCTGGGGGCTTAGGAAAATAGTTGTTCCCCTGGAAACTATTATAGAGCCCCTTTTGCATGTATTATACTGAAGATTGCCCTTGCCTTTGCTAATGGGACATCTGTAGCTTTTACGTTTTTGGAGGACAATGGTTCAAAGCTAGCAGGTGCTGAGAAAAAAATCTCTAACATTTGGATCCAACTAATATCCATGAGATATATGAAAGTTGTATTTAAAGGGAGAATGCAATCTAACAACAAGTAATTTTTTATAACTTTTATCGACTCCTTATCGTTTAAATTCGCCTTATCCACTAGTTTAAAGAATTTAAACAAATTTAAATTAGAAATCAATTTAAAACGTAAAATAGGCTTAGCTGGATTCCTGGAGAACCTGAATTTCTTCGCATTCAAGGGTCATTGACCACTGAGCAAAGGCCCGTTTTTAAGGTTAGATCCCCATGAAACTTTCAAAAACATTCGATTAATTGGGGACCCATCAATGATATGAAATTCAGGATCTCTATGAATCCAGCTACGCCCATTTTCCGATATCCCTAAAGAGGTAATAGCCGAGATGGTGCTCCTATGCGTATGTCTGTTACTTGAGTCCTCCCCTCTAAGATTACCCGTTTTGACTAAATTTCCACCTACAAGGGGTGGCTCCCTGTAAAAGGTTATTTGCCTATTTCATAAATGAATCTGTCAATTGATATCATATTAGTAGTATTTACATAATCTTTGAAGGTTGATATATTTCTCTATAATTCCAATAGAGAACTTTAACTTCGCTCAAATCCTATGGATTTGTGAATATAAATTGAAGTTGTATATCTCCTATATTTACCCACTATTCAAATTAAACGAGTTTAAACCTTAATAAAATTGGTGCGCGCGATTGTGCTTTTGTAAATAATTAAACTATATTTTTCGGGCGATTCAATTAAAGAGCGTGCCACACCACAAGACGTGAGGATTTACTGTTCAATTCAATACCCTTCCGTAGAATAGTGAAAGTAATCGGCTTTCCCAACGAGGAAAAGTCTTCTAATTTTGTCGAAAATGGTCGAAATTGTAAAATTCATACAGAATTCGACCTAATGAAATATCCAGAATTCAAGATAAGTAGACCAAAGGCATTTTAAATTTTGGTTCACGTTTGTTGAATTCTGGTTATTTCATTTATTCGAATTCTGTTGTAATTTTCCAATTAGACAATTTTTGTCAAAATTTGTTTTTTTTTTTATTTGGAAAGCCGATTTCTTTCGTTAATCTGTAAAAATGTAAAAAACACTCTCGGGAATTTTTATAAATTTCTAAAGATTAAATTAGCGTGCAGGGCGCGAGATCTATTTGACGAGACCCGAATCGAGTCAGGTTACGTGTCTACATTACATGGCAATTTATTTTGCAGAATTCAGATACAAATCACTCGATTTTCAATTCGCCCTCCCTTTAAATATTTAATTTGACCGATGTGCATTAAATGGTTGGTCTTTTCTTATAAATCTAGGTTTTTCACAAGAGCTTTTTCTCAGAACAACCACGGTGTGAATTTCATTCTCCTTATTCCTTGAATTAGGAAAGTTGTATTCTTTCCTCCTTCAAGCTTATTCCATATTTACAATTTATTAAAATATGTTTGTGGTGATTAAAGGGCGTAGACACGGACTACTTTTTCCCTGTGAGATTTCTTCTTGAACAAAATCCAACGTGGTCTTGACCTAAATTACTTGACATTTATTTTTTTAACTCTTTTCCTATTTCTGATAACAATAGCAACCCAAATTCTATCCGGAGCTAAAGGTACTGTCCATGCCTTGGATTTTATAACTAGAGTGCCTCCTGTAGTTTTTCAAGGGCAGCAGCTGCTGCTGTAGCTGTCCTGGAGAAACTGCAAGAAGCGGTTCTTCATATTAAACCGATAATGAAGACATAGAATAATAAAGTGTTTATTTCAATAGATTATGAGCATTAAAATATGCATATACACATTAAAAAACTCATTAAAGTTAAACATTTTAAAGTGGTACTAGACCCACGTAACTAATTATTTGTAATCGATTTTGACTATTAAATTTTATATATACTGTATCAAAGCTCACCCATATTTTAAGTCTAAATCGATTAAAAAATACACAGATTAGTATTCTTTTAATTTGAAGCTAAGTTTAACTCCATTTTAATAGGATAAAGTCCCAAATAATCGAAACGTGAAATGTTTAAAATATTTTTTTCTGACACGGTTGATTCGTGTTTTAATTTGTATGTATGGAAATTCAGATCGGCTTAGCGTATCAAAATCGGAACTTAGTTCAGGCATGGATTAAAACCACAAGGTTGTTTAATCCATAGTTCAGGCTTTACACCCAAAATGCCCCGAAATAAAAGTACAATTAGTCACCTATCCAAGCAGAATTAGGTGAAAATAGTGACCAAACTTTGTAAAATAGGAACTGGGTCTAAAACCCTGACCATCGGAACAAATCACCAAGTATTGTATTCAAATTAATTATTGGAAAGAGTTCATTAGCATAATTTTGGAAAGTTTTGTAAAAATCTTGTTCGGATTATCAAGAATAGATCTAATATTGGTCTGTAAAGTATTTTTACGGGTGGACTAGATCTATTTACACGATAAAGAATCGATAAAAATCATTTGTTGTTCGGTTCCATTATCCCTTTAAGAAATAGCAATTTTTTGAAAAACCCAACTTCATAGAACTTTAAAAATATTCTATAACTTAAAATTGTTTCATTTTACCCTTTTAACAAACCTAGAAAATATCCCTCCTTTTGTGATGTATAGGACAAAACATTCTAGAAAAAAAACTAGCTAGAAAAGGAGTAGGCAACCCACTGAATAAGACGTGCAAAGGGGGATGAAACCTCGCCGTTACTGAGCATGAGTTCATGGGCAATGACTGCATTGTTTCATCCCCCTTCGCACATCCAATTCAGTGGGTTCTAGAGCAAGAGCTAAATACAACTCCTTTGAAACTCCAACTTCTCTCTCTGGGGCCCAGCTTTGTATGTGTTACCAACTCAAGATGGGTTTGAATAAAGCTTACCTCCTCTTGACCCAAAATAAACTTTCTGTATATTTTTCTGGTTCTCATGAGTCATAAATCATAAAGTCATTGTGTGTTAGATTTCTAAAACGATTTGACCACTTTTTTTTTGCGAGCGTGTGCCAACTTGGATTTAAACAATTTGTTACATATTAAAATCGAATAATACTGAATTTAGTAGCTTAAAATTTCATCAGAAACCGTAATGTCTTTTCCAATGGACCCGCGGCGCTTGATAACTGAAAGCGTCGTCGTCGTCGTCGTTTCCCTCTTCCCACCGTCCACTGAATTCGAATTAATACAGACAAAGGTACTTTTGAAAAAAATTGATAAGACTTCGATCAGGTACAAGAGTATCTCTAGTTAAACACAGATTTCAATAATGAAAGGTTGATTAAGTATATGAAGTAATAGAAAGTAAGGTACCTGAATGGGTTACAAAAGGGTGAAATCTTAAGCTTAGCCGAGCTTTACTAATTGCTTCAAAATGAATAAACAAAAATTTTATTTCTTAAACAGTAGAATGATAAGGAATATCCATCGAATTCGAGTTAATAGAAAGTAAGGTGCCTGAATGGGTTACAAAAGGGTGAAATCATAAGCTTAGCCGAGCTTTATTAATTGCTTCAAAATGGTAAACAAAATTTTATTTCTTAAACAGTAGAATGATAATGAATATCCATCGAATTCGAGTTAATAGAGAGACAGATGCCTGTATGGGTGACGAAAAGGGTAAAACATATAACTAGCCGAGCTTTATTAATTGGCTTTAAATTGATAAACAAAAATTGATTTTATTAAACAGTTGATAAGTTTTTTTTAATGGCATTTTTTATCGTTAACGGAAAATTGCATTTATTGGGTTCTTTTACTAGGGTAGCCCTCTTCAGCCGTCTAATTTTGACTATTATGTCATATCATGAGTATCCCATTATATTCACCCTAATTCACCGTAATTAAAAAGTTGGCATGCTTTTCATATCATTTGATTTTTTAACTTTAATAATACATCTCTTCTCGGCCTATATAAACGAGATTTGCATATTCAGTACTCACAGATGCACTGTACCAATGCGTGGTTTACGTTAGCTTTTAAAATTGTGGCGAGCCCTCTCGTTTGTGCAATGGTGACGTCTTCGATTGTTTAGGCAATCGTTTCTCACCTATGTTTCGGTGATAAGAGACTCATTTCTCACGATCTTTTGGGTAGAGTACTCGAATAAACCGAGGCGATTGAATGTAAATCGCCTTACCTAGAAATGTGGCCAATATAATATAGTAAGTCACTGTAAAAACATTTCACAATGAGAGTTCTAGGGATTAAATATCACTCGAGTTGGACTTCATATCCTGCCAAGTGCTCGATTACACATGAAATTTATAGTTTAACGTTTTCAATCTCTACTTTACTTTTTAAAATACTTGAGTTTTGCGACTAGGATGTGCTTTAGATCCAATAGCTTCGTCATTACAACTACGTAATAACGTTGCTATTAAGTAGTTGACCAATTATTGAAGTCTGTATCTAAATCACGTCTAACTCAATTATAATAAAAAATAAAGATTTAGAATTTTAAATAGGATATACGAAACGGAAATTGATGTCGGCGAGTTAAATAAACGGCCACATACTTCTGGTCTCCAGAATTATGTTCTCATGCTGCTTTAAAGAATTGTTTCGCTTTCCATGCTCATTTTTTGTCGATGCGATTCAATATTATAAATTTAATCTCTAGCTCGGTCTAGCCCGTCCCTCTTGTAATATTTTAGGTAAGGCTAGGTTAGTTAATCCCTCGACCTCCCCCGTCC
Source organism: Odiellus spinosus (assembly GCA_963920705.1). Taxonomy (NCBI): domain Eukaryota; kingdom Metazoa; phylum Arthropoda; class Arachnida; order Opiliones; family Phalangiidae; genus Odiellus; species Odiellus spinosus. The sequence goes on from CAWUCO010000002.1 coordinate 1,288,754, forward strand.
ATCTGGTAATCTTTAAGGTGAGGTTAGGTTAGTTAATCCCTCTAATTAGCCAATCCCTCCAACTAGTTAATCCTTAGCTCGGGCTATTTGTAATATTTTAGGTAAGGCTAGGTTAGGTTAGTTAATTCCTCGAATTAGCCCATCGTTCCAACTAGTTAATCCCTCGGGTTACCCATTCCATCAAGTAGTCTTTAAGGTTAAATTAGGTTAATTAAACCCTGGAAATAGCCCATCCCTCCAACTAGGTAATCCCTATAACTCGGGCTAACCCGTTCCTCTTGTAGTATTTTAGGTAAGATTAGTTTAGGTTAGTTAATCAATTGAACTAGCCCATCCCTGTTTTACAACTTAGGTAAGGTTAGGTTAGTTAATCTCTGCCTTTCGAGATTTGTACCAGGGTCTCAATTACGAATAGATTGAAGCCTCAATTAAACGCTTTAATTTTTATTCAGCATTAGTAAGAATTAAAGTTCAATAAACCTATAAAGCAAAATAGTGAAATGTGGAAAAGGTGTATATTTTTGGAGAAAAAAGGACAGAAATTATACAAAAAAGAGGTTGCTTCGCACCCTTAAAAAAACTCTTTATCTAACTCGAATCAAACCCGTGAAGGGACAGACATTATTTGTTAGAGAAAGAGCAATTTCATATCTTTAAAATTATAGTTAGTAGATTTAGTCTACTACTTCAAAGATTTTATTACTATTATATATTTTCCAAAAAACGGATAAAGACGACCTAGTTAACCATCCTCTCCCATTGATGTTTATTTTAAATTCTATCAGTATCACTAATAAAATTAGCTAAAGATGGAGTTCCTTTAATGTATATATATTTATCATTAGAGATATATATATATATATATATATATATATATATATATATATATATATATATATATATATATATATATATATATATATATATATATATATATATATATATATATATATATATATATATATATATATATATATATATATATATATATATATATATATATATATATATATATATATATATATATATATATATATATATATATATATATATATATATATATATATATATATATATATATATATATATATATATATATATATATATATATATATATATATATATATATATATATATATATATATATATATATATATATATATATATATATATATATATATATATATATATATATATATATATATATATATATATATATATATATATATATATATATATATATATATATATATATATATATATATATATATATATATATATATATATATATATATATTATATATATATATATATATGCATTATATATATATATATATATGCATTATATATATATATATATATGCATTATATATATATATGCATTATATATATATATATATATATGCATTATATATATATATATATATAATGCATATATATATATATATATAATGCATATATATATATATATAATGCATATATATATATATATATATAATGCATATATATATATATATATAATGCATATATATATATATATATATATAATGCATATATATATATATATATATATAATGCATATATATATATATATATATATAATGCATATATATATATATATATATATATAATGCATATATATATATATATAATGCATATATATATATATAATGCATATATATATATATAATGCATATATATATATATAATGCATATATATATATATATAATGCATATATATATATATATATATAATGCATATATATATATAATGCATATATATATAATGCATATATATTTTATTCATTTACAATAACTGATTTACAGTTATTCCTAGCCTTACTTAACCTAATCCATTTTAGCTGAAAATAATGTTAGGCTCTAGAGAAATAGAGCATGCATATGATTTTTTCTCGTTTTTTTTTTTTTCATTGATATTTGAAAATGTACTAGTTCGGAAAGTTTTCAGGCCCCACCATTTATTATAAAAAACTGTAAAAAATCTGAGGACGTCCAAACTACCATGTAGCCAAAATATTTATTTATTAACCATTCCAGATACAAAAATCTAATTTGCTAATTTATAACTCAATAACATTTAAGAATTGAACTTGGAGAATTTTTATAAACGTTTGCTTAAAAACATTATATTTAATCTTCTACAGTACTGTAAACGGTTATAGTAGTTTAACAGTTACTCAGGAGTACAAATTACGAGGTCTTCAATATTATTTGACCTATCTTTGTGCGCACTTCAAACTGAAAATTGGGTTGAAGCTTAAGCAAATAGCTAATATAAATTGTGACTTCGTCTTAAACTTGAAAAAAGGCAACATCTTCCGTAGAAAGGGGTTCTATTTAAGGGATCTTTTTGTTTGTTTCAACGTTGGCAAAAGTATAGAAAATCCTATACTTTGAACCAACCTTGAAAAAAGGCATCATCTTGAATGCACACGGCTGATTTTTAACGGCTATTTTTCCCGTTTCTAAGTTTTTTTTATAAAATGGCCTATTCTATCAATTTCAAAAGGTATTTGGAAAGAATATTTAGCGGAAAAAAGGTTTAACATTCCATTTTCAACGATTTTTGGTTTGAAATATCACATCATCAAAACCGCCCTAAAACACACTTCCATCCAACGGTTTTTCCTCCAAATTAGAGCGTAAGCGCCCAACTAGAAACCCTGATTCTTAGGCGCTTTCTGAATATTTTAATATGCAAAAGTGTTGTATTTTTATCTTTGCTTTTCCTTTAGCGAATAGCGATGAGATTTTAAGGGTGACCAGGGAAAAACTTGAAATTTTATAGGAAAAATAGGAAATTTTTAGGCGTATTATAGGAGAAAATCGGGCGAATATCGGAAATTGCGATATTTTTTAACCCAAAGCGAGGTTTTATAAACTTTGGCTTCTGCAGAAAAACTATCTTAAACATAATGGACAAAATCTTTTCAACATGCTGTTAAATTACTCAACTGCTGCTTATACTCGGATTATGGCTCCTCGTAATGAACTTAAATTTTAAATACTAGTTTCTTTTATAGATCGTAATACAATGGAAAAAAACCGGAAGAAAGGTGTTTTTTCCACTACAAACTACAAGGGTGTAAGTAATGAAGAACTTGCTGAATCGATGCTATTAGTTGTTGATTACAATTTGGAGAGATTATGTGAGTTTAAGGGTAAGCTTTCTAAAATATGGAATAATTTAGTTTCAAATTTGAATGTTTCGAACACTAAAAACCAATGGCCGGATTCAGCTGCTGCAGTTCGCTAATACCATCCGCCCCCTACGGTATTAGTGCGTGACGTTATTTCCTACAGTGTTAATTCAAGTTAGATGGGCGGTCCCGGATTGGTGGCTACTGCGCAAGCGTATTACCTTAATTTTCCCCATAAATATTTCGAACGGAAATGGTTTTTTAATGATTATGTCCAGTCATACGGTTGACGTCACGATTCACGAATAATCTAGCACGTGGCCAGAGACGGAAATAAGAAAAGTTTTCTTAACCCCCTTCACCTATTCAAAGTAATCGGACATTTAAAATAATTATCAGACATTACTAGATTTCTTCTATTAATAAGAACTTTTTCATATAGGACAAACTCCCTCTCAAAAATAATAAGTTATGGGGCATTTGGCAAAATATATCAGACAATGTCCACTGCACTTACAGACGACAAACACACCTTCAACGTGACGTTTGCTTTAAATTTCCCGCGGTAGCATCATGCAGACAGCTGAAGGTAGTGAGCTGAACTGAACCATAAAGTATGCAGTTACTATCAGGGTGGGAAATAAGTTTTTTTTTTTAAAGTGAACAAATGACCACCGACCCCCTGAGGAGTCAAAGGCAAAACTCACACTCACACAGCCTGATAAATTAGCTTTCAATGACTCGGACCTACAGGTATAACATTTTTACCTCCCCGACTGAACTTTAGTTCAGGGGGAGGTGTTACACTGATCGTGTCTGTGTGTCTGTGTGTGTGTCACTTCTCACTTCCTGTGTAAACGGAAGTCACGTGACCTGGCTCGTGGAGCCAAAAGTCTAGAGACGTAATCATACCAGCTTATCGTTCAATTCCGGGGAATTACCTCCTTTAAGCGTGGCTGCCACATAGAGTTTCAGGTGTCGTGCAAAGACATACAACAGGACGTCTCCCATTGCACATCATCGCCTTCCACCATCCACTTTATGGTCGAACCTCGATGCTGAACAGGCGAAGGCGATTACAAGCAGTGGGACGTCTCCCACTGTCATAATCACCTCCGACCATCCCCACAACAAGGTCCAACCTCCAGTTTCCGATCTCAGCGTTCCACACTAGCGAGGCGTCCCCCACTAGTACAGTTCACATCAACCTTCCACTGACTCCAAACATCGCCCCACCAATGGGTAAATTGCGTCGCCAAGCGCCTAGAGATCAAGAATCAGCAAGACATTGAAAGGGGGGGGTTTTCCCCCTAACTTCATGGCCACCACGCACGGTTACTTCAATTAATATAAGCCTTCGAACGGTTTATATAGCATCTTTTTGGAACGAATGCAAATTAGCCTCATGGTGTGATATCGATAGGGAAATGAAACGCAATATTAATTTATATTATAAATAAAAATATCGGGATGGTTAAATTTAATCTAATTAATAAGAAAGTCGAAAAATTAATTTAAAATTCGAGATAGTTTAGAAGTTATTTGAGAATTTGTGCAAAATTTAAAGAAATTTGACCGATTAATGGCAGTTTGAGTTGGCAGCATGCGCCTAAGCTATTTTCCATATATATCATTTACTCGAAAAAGCAAAGGTATAACGGGTAGTATAGGCTTATCTCTGGTGCAAACTTAGGGTGGATTGAAGAATATAAATAAAGGTGCGTTTACACGGGTATGGAAGATTGAAATGACATAATTTAGATAAGCGATAAAGGCGCGTTCACAGGGATAAATTTATGATTATAAGGACATTGGAAATTGTTATTAATATATTTTTGGTTCATTTCGATTGAATTATAAGGGAATCAGCTTTATTTACCGGGATAAACTGTTTTCTTCTAGCGAAGTTGGAAACAGTATGTAGGAACTTGGCTATAAAAAGAAGTTTCTAGCTCGCATTTTCAATTAAAGTTTTTCAATTTCTCGCCCGTTTCCGATACTGCATAAAGCACTAAAACTTCGTTAATGAGTTCGATTTCTCGCTCATTTGCGAAAATGTCGCGTGTACGTGAGGGTATAATTCACGAGAAACGCTGGATTTGCAGTAAATTCTTCATTAATGTTTGTAATTTCTCGCCAGTAAATGTCTAAGTGACTTTCTTGCCTCTATCTGTTCATTAGTATGCGCAAAATAAAATCGCTTAATCTGATTGGATATGTCATAAATTCGCGCCAGACTTTTATTTTGACGTTTAATTTCGACCTTTAGAGTATACTTAAAAACGAGGCAAATGGTGAGGCAGGGTTAAAATTCTAATTAATTGATTGGAACTTAATAAGAGCTTCGATTTTACTCGATTCAACTTTAACCAGTTCAAGGGGAATTGCAATACACCATGGTGTATAAGATTTAAAGGTGAGGCTGATTGATACAAAATGTTAAACCACTTAAGAAAAATTATAGTCGTGAAACCCTTTTCCCAAGAATATCAAAATCGCTTTGATATTCTTGGGAGAATCAGCTTTATGTATGGGGAATTACTGTAATCTTTGGCAAACTTGCGAACAGTAGCGTAAGAATTGGTTTTAAGAACTAGCACGGTCTTTCAAATTATTTTGTAGAATTCTCGCGCGTGTGCAGATCGAACCAGGTAATTCGTGCCATAATTTACAGTTGACGAACTTTCTTAAACCGGATTGACATTGAAATTTCTCGTGTTTTATTTGGTATATCTGATATGGTTGACCATGGAGTGAAATGTAGAAAGAGTGGGGAAGAGAGTCATGTGATTGGATCTCTTAATAAGTTTTAACTAAATTTCATACATTTCTGCACATGAATTTAATGTTAATCTCAGTAGAACACGGCTTTTAAGGCCTACTGTCGTGTATTTCCGGGAACGTTTTAGCTAGTGTGGAGTCACGTAAAATGACATTTGTTTCACAACTTGGTATATTTTTACTCAGGTCCACCCTGTCAGAAAAAAATTATAAAAAATTGATGGTGGGGCCAAAAAAGAGACATCCCTTCCTCACTCAAAGCATTATACCTCAAAAACATGCGTTTTAAGACGTGGGCTTATAAGGTATCTGTAGGTCGTGTAGCACCAAAAAGCGAAATTGTACGTCACAGTCCGTAGTATAGCGTGTTATGCTGAAAGCTAATTCGTTAATTGTTTTTTATTGAATGTGTTTACTTATTGTTATTTAGGCGATACCGAGGTAAAACTTGATTTTGATCAAACATTTTGCCTAATAGCGTTACTTGGGCGACAAATACTCTAGTTTTCTAAACGGCGATATGTTTTTACTGGAAGACCTTGACCTTGCTTATCTAAATTAAATTTATTGAACGTTAAATCGTTTCATTTTTTTTGAAATCTTCGACTAAGCTTGTTCTCTCGAGATTTTGCTGGTTGAAATTTTAAACTGAGTTTCATTGGTTTGAATACGATTTATTGGTAAGAAAAAATTTTGAATTTGAATTATTTGTTTGATGCGTTTATTGTTGGTTTGAAATATTGTTATTTGGACATTTTTGGTATATTTTCATTGACTCGAATTATAATTCTATTTTATTAATGAGTTGTGAAAGAAATATTTGTTTGAAAATCTAAAGGTTTTTACTGATTCGTTTCTCTGTAGTTATATTTTATTGAACTTAAATTTACTTCATTCTTTTGAAATCTTTGACGAAACTAGTTGTCTAGAAATTTGGCTCGATGATTTTAAATGAAGTTTGAATCGTTTGAATGCAATTTTATTGGTAAGGTAGTAATTTGGAATTTGAATTATTTGTTTGATGAGTTCATTATTTTTAGTTTAACCTGATATACGGAAAGCCAATGCGTTAGTTGTTTATTGATAGGTTTATTAGGGTTGTGTTGTATACTGAAGCCATGTATAGGTTCAATGTGATATAACATTTTGCCTTTTCACGTTACTTGGTCTACAAATACTCTACAACCGTCAAAATTCTGATATGGTTTTAAAAGAAGAACCTTGACCTTGTGTATTTAATCTCATATCGATTAAATGTTTTTCGCATCTAATTTTAATTGGTTTATCAATATGTTATTTGTATATATATTTTTTTAAGATTTTATATTTTTTAGATTAAAATAAATTTATTATTCAGGAAGAGTTTGTAGAATCTAGGTCTCAGGATTACCGGTGTTGAAAATTTATTTTGCTAATGTTATCTTGATGTCTGTGTTTTCTGCCCGCTATTTGGTAGTGGTAAGATTAATATTTTTCATTTTAATTAATTGACTTATTTGTCGTTTATTTGATAATTTGCTTTACTTAAATTGTTCGTGTAAGGGCTATTTTACATATTACCAAAGATTGCTAATTTCAGTTGTCTTAATTCTGATTTTTTTGTTTTAATACTGAATTATGGACTGGATTATTTATCTTGAAATCTATGTGGTTATATCTTATTTATTTTCCTTTTTTTCTCTAGTTAGGTTTGGTTTTAAGTAGAGAATTATTTAGGGTTGTGTTGGTATACTGAAGAAATGCATATAGGTTCAATGTGATATAATATTTTGCCTATTTCGCTGTTTCTTCTACTCATCCAATACTCTACATTTCTTTTCATCTTTTATTTTAGGTAGGGTTAGGTTAGGTTACCTTAACGTCGGGGTCGGGGAGGTTATATTTTGGTTTCCCAACTTGTTTCTACTAATTTTGTAGAAACAAAACTACCAAAGTCCAAACAAACTTCCAAATATTATTGAATCACGACACGCTTGGAAAAAATCCTTGAATTTTCTAAGTGGTCACGCCACTTACCCCCTCCGATTTAATTTTTTAAGCGATCGAGGCAATTTTTAAAGTAGTCATTTGCCCTCTGGCACGCCTTATTTCCCACGCTGATTGCTACTTGCTCATTCTCGTCCCTACATACATAGCTATACCTGTCTAAGGGTTGCCGCCGGAAATGCAGCCATTCTTCTTAATACGCTCCTCCTAGGGGCGTGGCGTATTAAGCTAATACCGTCTAATACCATCCAGCTGAATCCGGCTACAAAAGTCTAAAAGTATTAGAAATGCAGCTAAATGCTACTTTGCGAGGTACGATTTGGACCATTTTGGATTTAAAACCTATTTCGATGCCTTGGTAGAAAATATGAGACAGGATGTCCAGGATTGTTCTTCCATATTGGAAGGATTAATCTCGAGAGTTTCCAACCAAGATCAATTGGTTGAAACTCGCATAGTACAATCCTCCTGACCACAAAAATGATCAATCGATTTTCCCAAACGCGGACCAATCGATTAATCCGACACATTTGGGGCAATCAATCTTGTCTGCCCAATTTACAATTGAAGAAAAGGCATGCGATATTTTTGCCCCAAGGGAAGAAATAAATCCGTTGCTTTCTTCCATAAATGAGCAGATTGATTTTACGGTTGATTCAAATGGAAGTCAATCACTAATCGAGTTGATGGAAGAAAAATCCATTAACGCTCATCTCGAGGACCAATCCGTTGAGTCCATCAAAGAACACATTATGACATTTCTCGAGGACCAACCGTTTGAGTCCATCGAAGAGCAAACCGTTAAGCCTCCCCAGGAGCAACCGATTAGGAAGGAGAAACGTCCAGATCCTCCTCCAGTTCAAAACCCTTCTAGCCCCAGAACTCAGCCTGGGACTAGCAAAAAAATGAGAAGGACTGAACGACAAATAAAACCAAAACGAGAAGAGGGAATGATTTACCCTCCTCTCAAAAAAAAAAAAACAGTTAAATTGTATTGTGTGTGTCTTAAACCCGAAGACAACACGCCTAATTTTATGTGAACAGGGTGCCAAGATTGGTTTCATTTCAGATGCGCAGGTTTACGCGACAGCCCTAACACGACTAATAACGTTAAACGAGATAAACAAATTAAGTGTCCACGATGCCAAAAATCAGTAATGAGGAGGGGCATTGAAAATTCCACTTGAATTGCTGGGTCTCCTCTCTTATGCAAGCTTTATAAGAAATAATTGAGTTAAATACGACCAACATTTCTGATGAGATTCTAGCCGAGTTTTTAGGAAAACTTTCGGAGAACTCTATGCACCCCGTGAAATCTCACGAAATTGTCCCACTCATCCATCACGTAGATGAAATATCGAGAAATAGATTAGCATTTGACACAATGCAAGATCCCCAGGAATTGTTTTCTTACATTAGTCCCTTTTTAGAAAATAGTTTTAATTTTTTATTCGATTTCACATACTATTGTGAAGAATGCGGTAATACACGGTCTTCTCGAGATGGAACCGTTAAGTATTTGGTTTTAGACGCTTCTAGATCAAATATTTCACAATACACGCATGCGCCTCAAATTGAACCAAAACCAACTCGACTATGTCTTGGAGTTGATATTCCCTGTACCGGAAAAAATAAACTAATGAAACGAATTAACAATTTAACTCACCCCCACAAAAAGTTGATTTTTTGTTGCCCAAGAACCGCTGACGAAATAAACAAAAATCGCCAGCTTTGTTTGTTGGAGCCCAAGATCGAACATTTAGGATCTCAATGTGAACTAAGAAGTTGTGTAGCGCATTACGGGGAAGTAAATAAGGCTAGTCATTACGTGGCTTTCTCTAAGCTTATTTTAAATACTTGGGTGTGTTACAACGACTCAATGGTTAAAACTGTTGATGATCCTAAAATTCACGAAGACTGGGTTATGGCGTTTTATGAATTGCAGGAAAAGACCTTGTCCAATCCAAACACTTTACAAAGTTCAATTAATCACTCTGACTCAGACTGGAAATCGAAGCATTAAAAATGATATGCCTATGGACACATTTAATGCTGCCCCTTTGTCTCATTTGGTTTTAGAACCTCAAACCTCATTTCATAACAACCAGAACGTAACTATCCAAGTATTAAATACCCCAGAAAAACCAAGGCCATTGAGTCCGGGAATTGATTTTGAGAGCATTGATTGGGAAGATTCCTTAAACAATAGTGAATCAATTTCCGGGGAAAGTCTTTGTCAATGTCTGGTGAAATTTGTAAAGACGTTCTACGCCTTGACGCTCAGAAAGAGATCAGCCATAAGGTTCCCCGGAAAATAAAATTTTCTATTACAAATGAGTAGTGGCCGCTTATCAGCCAAAACTCTAGATTATAATCATTATAAAGTACCTTTAGATAGAATTCTTAAAGAACAGAATCCGCATTGCATGTGGAACGTTCTTAATCATTACGCACCAGACAATAGCATCCTTGGCGATTTTCTTTTTACCTGCAATTTATATTGCTCTAGGAGTAAGGCTACACCAAGACCTTGCCTGGCTGTATGCAAAATTCAAATTTTCAAAGATTTTGAAGTGGTTATTACTAATAAAGGTAACCCTGGACATGATCCCCAGAGTATTGCTTGCCGTCAGATTCGTGCGGCAAAGAGAAAAGCTTTACACGAGCATTTTTTGGCTAACCCAAGGATAAAACCCTTGGATGTTTTTTGGCATCTTGATTCAAAAGCTTCACCGAATGACATTACTAGGGGGAACTTAATAGATTCTACTCTTAGAACAGGTACGATGCGACAAATAAAACATGAAGCATACCAAAAGCAATTGGATTCTAAAAATTTATGCGAGTCTCAAGATTTGCTCGGAAAACACACCAAATATGGTTCATACGTTCAGGAAATAGGAAGTAAGCCTCGTTCCGTTCATTTGTACAGCAGAGCCTCGGTTAATTACGCTCGAAATCATGCTAGGCGCTACATTTGGTTTTGGGACGGAACGGGATCGGTAGCGGCTACTGAAAATTCAAAAAGTTTCATGTACTATCCGATAGTCATGAGGTGCCCCGAAATTGATAAGAAATCTATTCCTTTACTTATAGCGGAGCTAATAACAGAAGATCAGAGCGCGCGTACTTTAACCAAATTTCTTTTTAGCTTTCTTCAAGCGCAAAAAGGGCTAGCAGGGAAACCTAGTATAACATACCCTGCTGTTATTTCTAGTAACCGAAGTCTCGTTCTAATAACCGCGGCTCTGAGGGTGTGCAACGGAATGAGTTTAAAACAGTATTTAGATGTTTGTCAGAAAATTATAGAGGGCAGAGCTAATGGGGATGAATTACAAATGACAGTTATTCAATGCGGAATTTGCCATATGATGAAAGACGCTAGTAGGCTAATGAAAAGGTTTTATAGCACTTCAGCTCGTAAGCGTAAGTTAGGCATGTATATGATTAGCGTATTATTAAACAGCTCATTGTTAGAAGATTTAAAGCATAGAATTTACTCTACGACTATCGTGCTTCTCTCAGAGTACGAAACTGAGCTGCTTGAAACGAACTTCCAAAATATATCTGACTGGGCGGATAAATTGACAATCAGTGGAGTAATCAGTAGCTTAGACCCAAGTATTACCGGTACTACTGCGTGCCCACCTCATAGCCCGACAACAGGAACTAGTTTTAACGAAGAGGAAAATTTATTAGGGGGTGATGGTAATAGATTTTTCAAAGACCTTGCCGATGGTATTATCGAGCGTGCAAAGTCAGATATAGCTTCCCACGTTTCAAGTAGTACATCTCACTCTAAAAATGAGTATCACTGTCCCGAACTTTTAGCATATTTAAAAAAAAAATTACCTTCCCACAACACCTTTATGGACCAAGCAGCTACAGGGGGATTTAAGTAGGCACTTTAGGGCTCACTCTAAATTGGTCCCAGAGTCCTACCAGCCTAGGACCCATTTCAAAGATGGATTGGTTAATTTTCTTGAACATGAGGCACCGACTCAAGGTCACATTGAAGGTTTCAATAGAATTGTTAAGAAGCGAGGCCTAATCGATACAAAATCGCGATTAGATGAAACAGTTCAAAAGTTGTATAGATTTAACCAACATTTGTTCAGGCGAGCGTTAATTAATGCTCATAGACACGTCCCAAATCAAAATAGGCGCGATAATTTTAAAGAAATTGCCGATATTTTCAAAAAAATTAAACCTGAAGTTAGGGAAGACCCGTGTCCAACAGAACGAAAGGGCTTTATCAACAACCTCCATCTAAGAAATTAAGTCCCGAAAAAACGCCAAAGTCAAAGGACAAAATCAAAAGGAAACGCGACCTTTTCCAACATAACTATCGAAAACAAGATGTAAGGTGTGGTAGTAGGGATAAGAGGAAAATTTGGCCTGATGGTAAGATTCACGATACAATAGATTTGACTTCTGATACCAATGATCAAATCAAAGTACATGAAATTGGCAACTTTCGATTAGGAAAAAAAGATTGCGAAATTTTGAAAACGGATCGTTTTTTCGTTGATAAAATGTTGATAGAATATTTCGAAATGCTTAAAAGAAACTGCTTTACGTTTGACTTCGTGCCATGATAATTAAAAATGTATCATATTATTGTATTTTTTCGAATATCATCTCTAACCACGCTAAATTTAAGTTTTGAACATCTGATCGCAATATGTGTTGATATAAATCATTCGATACGAAGTCAAACGTAAAGCAATTTCTTTTAAGCATTTTGAAATATTCTATCAACATTTTATCAACGAAAAAACGATCCGTTTTCAAAATCGATTGGGTACTTCATTAGTAATATGGAACCACTCTCTAACAAGATGGTTTTGTTTAATATCTTTTTAGATATACCTTTTCTCGTGCTAGAATGGCGCAAAAGAAATTCCCTCTCTTGGCCCAGAGAAAGTGAGGCAATTGGAACGTGTAGATCCAAATCTGTCTCATTGTCTTGGTGCTCTCCAATAAATTGCTTTCCATTTTCGTAACTGTTAAATTATGGGATTTGTTATTACACGGAAAATTTATAATTTATACACTGCTTAAACCATTCTTGAGGGCTTACCGGTTTATTAAAACAAAATTATATTTTGCTCCAGCAATTTCCGACACACAGGAGCAAAGTTTTTCGAGCACCGGAGTCCATTTTAGGGCGGTTAATTTATTTCCTGAGTAAGTGTACGTTAATCCTTTATCTCCATAGGCAACCTTTTAATGAAACCAGTTTCATAAGTATCTTGGGAACTCTTAATAAATGGTATCCTGTTTTCTTGGAATAGATTTCCAATTTCCATTGATATCCCTTATTTGGGCATTCCTTCCCGAAAAATATCTAACGTTTGACTCGAAATAATCAAAAAGCTTTTTGGAAAAATAGCTCCAAAAAGGTTTTTGGTATTCAATGTGAAGACCTACATCTTTCATTACTTCTGGATGGAAGGAATGCTCTACGTTTTCTAACATCAGAAGTTGAATAATTTCTGCAATGGAAACAAAATCAAAATATATTATATATTTGTAAAAAACCACTACCGTATACTTTTTCGGTATTATTTCTCTTTGTTTTTTCAGAACACAAAGACTATACGAGTTAGCTGTATAGTCTGTGCCACGCTCCTTGAATTTGCTTTGCTGCAAAACTTTGTTGTTCGGCAGGCTGAACACTTTTACAGGCGTTTTATCCATCCGAACCTCAAATTATGTCAAAATTCTGGGTAATATAAATCGTTGCTTAGAAAAATCCCATGGCAGTTACAAAACGATATTTTCCCAGAATCTTTATCTATCGTGTATCTTCTAATATTCAAAATTTCAACTGATTTCAGGTGGGGGAAGACAGTCTACTCCATTGTCGAATCCAACGATGTGGCCTATCTTTAACATTATAGAGCTAAACTTCAATTGATTTGTATTCGCAGACTATAATGGTTAAATGCTTATTTTTGTGGTAGAAAGGTGAGGACACAACCCTAGTTTACAAAATAAACTTTTACCAGTGGCGAAACAAAAAATTTTAACATTACGTTACCCAAATTCCTATGGGCCGTTTGGGTTGTTCTTTCCTCTTTAAAATCATCTTCCCTTATGCAACAGCCTATAGCTTTGACTGTACATTTTTAAAGAAGGCAACTTTACAGGGGCTTAAAAATACAGATAGTCTCTTTAAAGGGAAATTTTGAACTGAAATCGGAAAGATGGCGACTGCATGGTTGCTCTTCAATTTATTTTAATAGGACAAGTGAAAACAAAATGCTATTTCAGTTTAAGTTCGAAATCTTCGCTTTATTTAAAACAGAAAATTAGAATTTACCCGTTTCTTTCAAGGTTTTTTGAACAGTGTCTGTGACGGCTAGTCTTTCGGCTTCAGTGGTAGGGCAGTCCCCATCAGCAACTCTGTGGACGTCTCGTCCTTCAGCGGATAGTGCGAGTCTCTAGGCGGCTCGTCTCTCGGTGGCTCGTCTCTCGGCGGCAACGGCTCGTTTTTCGGCGGCTCGTTTTTCAGCGGCTCGTCTCTCGGCGGCTCGTTTCTCGTCGGCTCGTCTCTCGGAGGCTCGCTTCTCGTCGGCTCGTCTCTCGGAGGCTCGCTTCTCGTCGGCTCGTCCCTCGTCGGCTCGTCCCTCGTCGGCTTGCTTCTCGTCGGCTCGTCGGCTCGTCGGCTCGTCTCTCATTGTCTCTCCTCTTGGCGGCCTCTCGCTCTTGGTCAGATCGTCTCTCGGTGAACCCGGCGGTTTTTCGCTCACTCCGCTCAGTCACTCTCCTATCGACGGCTCGCTCTTGGTTGGATCTTTCGACTACTTCCTCGGCAGACGGCTTTTGCACGACTTCCATTCGCCCTTGTTTCCATTGTTTTTTTTGGTTCCTTCGGTGGGGCCTCTTACTTTCATTTGAAATCGGAGGGAGTGAAGGGTTTTTAGCGACCTTTACTAATTGCTCATAAAGCTCGATTGCTATGATAAAAAAGGAGAAAATTGGTTATTTTATTATATACTCGGACCCCTTTTCATATTCTGTCTTCTTATGAATACATTGATATATTTCTAAAGACGCGTTTCCAATCAAGATTTTTTTGGCCAAGAATCTAGCCGAATTAAGGTAAATTTACCTTGGTTTTGACGCATAAGCTACATTTTTGGCAAAAAAAAAAAAAAAAAAAAAAAAAAAAAATTAAAAGGTATTGTTATAAAGTCATTTACGTACGACATAATTTTCAAGGGTAAAATGAAACGGAGCTGTTATACTTGCTTCCTTAGCCATTTCGACGTCCAAATTACACCAGCCCACATGTTTTTTTCCCAATTGATGTAACGTGGGGGCACATATTTCTTGGCCTGCTAGCGGTCCACACCGCCAACGAAGTTTCATTCAAGGCTCCACCAACCGTGGCTTCAGTCCAGATTCCACTGAGTTTTAGTTTAATAGTCCTGTAAAAATAAGAGCATGGAAAGTTATAACCAAATTTGACCTCGTGGCTTGACCTTAAACACTTCTAAAAATAATTCTTACGTTGTATTCATGATTTGCGAGGTCCGAGGTCGTTGAATGGTTGAGGAAGATTGCCGTTGAGAGGTCCGATGTCGATTGATAGTTCAGGAAGATTATAGTTGAGAGGTCCGTGGTCGATTAATGGTTCAGGAAGATTGCCGTTGAGAGGTCCGAGGTCGATTGATGGTTCAGGAAGATTGCCGTTGAGAGATGCGTGGTCGTAAGGAGTTGTATTTAAAATTATGTGGCGCTGGAGACTGGAGAGAGAGCTACTGAAAAGTAGAGAGGTCCGTGGTCGATTGATGGTTCAGGAAGATTGCCGTTGAGAGGTCCGAGGTCGATTGATGGTTCAGGAAGATTGCCGTTGAGAGATGCGTGGTCTTAGACTGTGGATATCATATATTTTTCACCGATAATTTTAATTTCTGTCCCTTCACGGGTTTGAATTTCTTGCCTATATATGCACTTTTTTGAAGTGCGAAGCAAAACATCGTTTTTGTATAATTTGTGTTTGCTTTTGGGAAAATTAAACACTAGTAAAAACCATTAACCCATTATATTTAGCGGGGGGTACTTAAAAAAATAAATTTATTTTTTGAAATTTAAATTAATTAATTCATATAAATATTTTTATATTGGACAAACTTTATTATTATTGTTTATCTAAATTATGGGGCCTATAAACTGAAGTTGAATTATATTATGTTTACTTTCATATCGACGCCTGTGATGAGTTTGATTAATACATCCCAATCATCTCAGTTATCGTGTAGAGTTGGGTCTCGAGACTAATGAGCTTACGTAGTCATGTGTAGCATGTATCAAAACTAAAACTAGAACGAATTGAGAGAAAATTTGTTCAATATTTTTACCCAAAATCAAGCCATAAATAAAATTCAATACTAAAGAAACTGAAAATTGATCCTATTAGTGATATATTAATAAAACTTGATATTTCCTTCTTCCAATACATTTCAATTTCAATTATACAAAAACGTTGTTTTGCTTCGCACTTCAAAAAAGTGCATTTATAGGTAAGAATTTCAAACCCGTGAAGGGACAGAAATTATAAATTCACAGTGAAAGAAATAAGAAAGTCACAGTCTAAGAAATCATAAAGCTATAATTATAATAATTAATATGAATAAAAAATTTACAAAAAAATGACGTATAAATTCGGCCTATCGAAACTTTTAATTATGCAGAAGTCATTCTGTTGTAGAATTTACTCTTGGTAAGGGTAACTAAAAGCCATCTATGCGTGGAAAGGTAGAATAGCATAATACCAAATAGTTCCTGCCCGCGTTTTTAAAATGTTTAGTTGTTAGGGTGGAGAATTATATTATCTTAAGAGGGGTTGCTGTTTAGATGAGACTCTTGATTTTTAAACATGTTTCACCACGGGGAATACACCAATAAACCTTTACTCGCGTGTTATCGTCATCTGACAGCTACTAAAGTTTAGTTGATTCTTACTTTTTCCCTTCTCCTACACTGTAAAAAATAAAGGGTCGGATAAATACCTTTAAAGGTATTTCTGCTTGCCACCCCAGGCGCACCCTTTTAGGTACTTATTAATACCCTACTTTAGGGGTATTATAAAATACCTTCTATTAAGGGTATTAATGAAGACCTTTGGGGTACTATTTAGCACCATATATGGTATTTATTCAGACTTCAAAAAAATACTATTGGGGTTCGAAAAAAGACCTTTTGGGTCATTAGGGGTACTAATTGGTACCATATATGGTATTTATCCAGACTTCAAAACTTCGCTTCAGGGGTACGAAATAATACCTTTTCGGCCATTAGAGGTACTAATTGGCACCATATAAGGTATTTTTCATACTTCAAAATTTCGCTTTGGGGGTGTGAAGAAATACCTTTTCGGCCATTAGAGGTACTAATTGGCACCATATAAGGTATTTTTCGGGAAAATAAAAGATACTTCTTTCATTATTTAAATAGTAGCAAACCTGGAAGATTTATTTGTACAAAATAATGGGTTATCATACATCACAATGATTTAAAAATCAAAATAAATCCAGATTTGTATTATGGTTTCATGCATTTGAAAAAGAGGTTTTAACACGAGTTGATGCACTTTGAGAAATTGGTTTTTCACGAGGTTACAAGTTTGTTAACTTTAATTTTAGTACAAAGTTATGGGTTTGAAAAGAGGTTTTTAACAAGTTTATGATTTTGGTTTTTAAAAGAAGTTCATTAATTTGGAAAAGAAAGCTTTTTATAAGACATTTATGCATTTTGAGAAAGATGAGTTTTATGGATTTTGAGAAATGGAATTTTATCACAAATATATGAATACGTTAGTTTTAATCACAAATTTATGGGTTTAGTATTTACCACAAAGATGGGTTTCAAAAAGGCCTTTTACAACAAACTTATTTTTAAATACTAATAATGAGTCATTAAATACTAAAAATGAGTCTTTAATTACTAATAATAAACCATTAAATACTAATTGTGAATAATGATTTATATAAAATTACTATGAATTATTTATTACTAAATATGAATTAAATATTACTAAATATGAATTAAATATTACTAAATATGAATTAAATATTACTAAATATGAATTAAATATTACTAAATATGAATTAAATATTACTAAATATGAATTAAATATTACTAATTATGAATTAAATATTACTAATTATGAATTAAATATTACTAATTATGAATTAAATATTACTAATTATGAATTAAATATTACTAATTATGAATTAAATATTACTAATTATGAATTAAATATTACTAATTATGAATTAAATATTACTAATTATGAATTAAATATTACTAATTATGAATTAAATATTACTAATTATGAATTAAATATTACTAATTATGAATTAAATATTACTAATTATGAATTAAATATTACTAATTATGAATTAAATATTACTAATTATGAATTAAATATTACTAATTATGAATTAAATATTACTAATTATGAATTAAATATTACTAATTATGAATTAAATATTACTAATTATGAATTAAATATTACTAATTATGAATTAAATATTACTAATTATGAATTAAATATTACTAATTATGAATTAAATATTACTAATTATGAATTAAATATTACTAATTATGAATTAAATATTACTAATTATGAATGAAATATTACTAATTATGAATTAAATATTACTAATTATGAATTAAATATTACTAATTATGAATTAAATATTACTAATTATGAATTAAATATTACTAATTATGAATTAAATATTACTAATTATGAATTAAATATTACTAATTATGAATTAAATATTACTAATTATGAATTAAATATTACTTATTATGAATTAAATATTACTAATTATGAATTATTAATTATTTAATACGAATTATTAATTATTTAATACGAATTATTAATTATTTAATACGAATTATTAATTATTTAATACGAATTATTAATTATTTAATACGAATTATTAATTATTTAATACGAATTATTAATTATTTAATACGAATTATTAATTATTTAATACGAATTATTAATTATTTAATACGAATTATTAATAAGAGAAATTAATCCAGTAATTATTAAATTCTGATCTAGTATTAATAATCCATGAAAAATCCATTTTAATTATAATTGGTCTAATCATAGTTAATTTGATTCTATCATCAATAAATTTCAATCAGTCATAAAGCTTTAAATAAATTTAATCACTTTTATTGGTAAAACTGTGATTAATTTTAATTTAGATTAGGATTAGCTTCATCGATTAGATTTATTCTTGATTATATTTAAATTATAATTATTAAAATGGCATTAAGCGTTTAAACTGTGTTAATCGATTTTATCATAATTAAATTAATCTTCTTCATCATTGTTCGATTGTCACGTGAATCAAAATATTCTGTCTAAAATTCTGTTCGCCAAAGCATTTTCTACCGCTGGCAGCCAGTGTCAGTTAAAATTTCAAACCAGTGGCGTTCTTTTTTCATGGTGATTTTCAGTCAACACTTTCTACCCCGTCCTCCCTTTGCGGTAAGCCTGATAAAGAAAAATTCTTCACTCCACTGCTCTGTATAATACAACAACGGTTGTTAAAAGCCTCCTCCATTCGATCCTTGCTTTTACGTGTCGGAACCACAGGTCGGTTCTTGCCCTGTAGTTGGATTAGACCAACACTTCTGTTCTGCCGTTAATAGTCTCATGTGTAGGCCTTGGTAGCTCAGTTGGTTAGAGTGTGGGACAGTTACTGAACGACCCTGAGGTGTGTCTTATGTTGTCATATCAGGATTCCTGTTTATCCACTTAAATCATGTTTAAACCGTACCTAATGGTTGTTAAAAACCTTCTCCATACCATGTTATTCTATCTTTTAGGACAGTGATCGGCAGAATAAACTTTCCCTTTTCTGTTATATCAGAATCACATTCAGTTTGTTCCTGAAAAAATAAGAGTCCTTCACTCCTTCTTCAAGTTGAAATAACTATCAAAGGCTTAAGCTTGATAGGATTATGCTAAGCAGCTAACATACTCGTGAAGGAATTATTGCATATATTCGAAACTTGAAATTTGGAAAATCATGAAGATTTATAACATATATAAATTAATAGATATGCCTACCTTTCCATCTGCGTTTCAGCAACCTTCGATTTCAAAGAGTTAAATACAAGTTAAGCTTGCGCCTAAATTGATGGCTCGGTCGCGTCTCTACTACGAAGAAAACAGAGAGAATACTTAAACGAAGGAGGTGAAATAGACTGCCCGTTTTCCCGTTCTAACGCGCTTACCGCTTATTGTGCGCTAGGTAAAAGCTTCCACTCATTTGTTACTCACTCAGAGATAGATATCACCTCCGCCAAAAAGTGACGCGGCACCAAGCGTTATTCTCTCGTCAAGGTTGCTAGAGATATTTCGCTGGGTTCTAGTCTCCCGAGCGTTAACATTTGAATCCACAAAAATACAATTTAAACCTTGGGGCGCTTGTTTTAGTTTACCTTCTATTAATGAAATTAGATATTTCACTTTTCTCCAATTAAGATCCCAATAAAACATTAATATCAACAATATGTATAATAAGACTTGCAATAATTTTGGAATAAAATTTCCAGCGTAGTTTTCATTTCGCGGGGTTTCCGATTGTTAAGCCTAATTTGACAAAAGTAGGCTTAGGAAAAAAATTTCACGAGCTTGGTTCGATAATACCTTTTGGGGTTTTAAAAAAGACCTTTACTCATTAAATACCCTTCGGAAGTCGAAAATACCCTAATGGTATTGAAAAGAACCCTTAAAAATTCTTAGGGTGTGTTTAAGCGCCATCGGTAGTACTAATAAATACCTTAAGGTGTTTTTCCATTAAAAGTACCTTTTAAGGCGTTTAAAACGACCCCAAAAATACCTTCATTTTTTACAGTGTAGACTCGAGAGTGGTGATATCGAATGGCGATGGTTGCAGTTTTCAGTTAGTATAAGGAAACATTCGCCTCTTTATAAAGTTTCTAATCATTAAATCTACATAAGTAAAAGTTTCGATAGGCCGAATTTATACGTCATTTTTTTGTAAATTTTTTATTCATATTAATTATTATAATTATAGCTTTATGATTTCTTAGACTGTGACTTTCATATTTCTTTCACTGTGAATTTATAATTTCTGTCCCTTCACGGGTTTGAAATTCTTACCTATAAATGCACTTTTTTGAAGTGCGAAGCAAAACAACGTTTTTGTATAATTTGTGTTTGCTTTTGGAAAAATTAAACACTAGTAAATCAATTAACCCATTTTATTTGGTGCACCGATTAGTTTTGGGCGCGAAAAGTACACTGCGAAATTTGAATACTTAATTGTAAACATTTTATTTAAAACATTAAAACAAAATCCCAGCAACAGTGAAATAGGGTAAACGTTTTATCCGAAAATAGATAACAAACGTTTGTAATGGAATATCGTTGGTTTTATGTTACTGTCAATCGAAATACATTATATACAATAAATATACCTTAAAAGGCTTTATTAAACTCACTCTTTAATATGACTGACATCACAAAATGTGCATTTCCTAATTGTGGTAATACAATTTGGAATCATAGATATATGAAAAATAAACTAGATCCACAATCCTTAATAACGAAAATATAAACCTTTTCTTATCGGCCATTTTTCACGTCTGTGGAGGCTGCCATTTTGAATGGACATGATACTGGGAAAGGCTACAAATCCCCCCTAAAATCCACTTTTACTACCCTCCCGCGTGGTCCTGCTTTTGGCGGGGAAAAATATTTATACAAAATATTTTTCCCCTGCGTTATACGTGGGGACATGTCCCCCGTGGCGCGTGACATTTGCACAGTCAAAGGCGAGCATGAGCGCGTGAAAATGTCTTCTATTCCTGACGTTTTTGCGCGTGACTTAGGTAAGGTAGTGGATCTAGTTTAAATCTCATATATCTATGTTTGGAATGGATTTAATTTATTTTGGTTTCTCCTTTCCTAATTATATTAACGACAATAATTACCCAATTTCACCTTTGCTGTGGTTTTGTTTTTTAATGTTTCAAATAGAACGTTTACAAGTATTCAAATTTCACAGTGTACATTTCGTCACAATTTATGTCTCTTCTCCTTCAATTTGGCGCTACAAGCGCCTTTCAATTCCGTCACAATTAATGTCTCTTCTCCTTCAATTTGGCGCTACAAGCGCCTTTCAATTCCGTCACAATTAATGTCTCATCTCCTTCAATTTGGCTCTACAAGCGCCTTTCAATGACGTCACGTTTTATTTTTTATTTGTTTGAGGGCTAATGGTGCAGGGTTAACTGGTTGCATTAGCGGCTGCTTTTGGCGATCAAGTATACTTTTCAATGACGTAATGAGTGCTAGAGAAAGATGGCCGAATACACTCAAGTTTTGAAGAGCTTCTGTTGACGTCATCGTCGTCATAACCTTCCTAAAAGGACCTTGGGCATATAGAATGCAACTAATAAAATATAATAATAGAACGATTTATTGTCTAACAATTCATTACAGATACGGCAAAATATAATGATACCAATGAATCACAAAAGTTAAGTAATTTTTTCAACTAGTTCGCGCCCAAAAGTTTGAAATTTCTGGTTCAGTCAGTTCATAAGAACTGGTTCCAAAGTTTCAAACGCCATCTATCGCTCATAGACAGCACTACTTTATGTTACCGTAGCATGAACAGGCCATCTTTCCTGTTGTCTGGTCAAAAAATGTGACCTATAGACTTTGACATCACTTTCCCCTTAATGGCGCTACTCCGTCTATAGATACTCTAATAAAAACTAAACAGTAAATCATTTAGTTTTTTATGAAAACACTACAAATAATTTAAATTTTCCGCCGAGTTTTATTATAAAATTATCAATTTAACACGCCTGTTTCAGAGTCCATTTTACTAAGACATTTTGTAAGTCTCACCGCTATATATCATGGGGTTATTGTGAAATACCCAAGTTTAAGTACCCTGCTCGCTGCATTTTATAATGATGATATAAAAAAATGTTCAGCCCACTTAAAAATTCAGCCTTGCAATAATAACAACGCGTAGAATGCTAGACACCATCTTATCTCTTTAAACCAGCGCATATTTGTTTATAGTTCCTGCCTTTTGCTCTATTACTTCTTTATAATTAAACATTGTTGATCGTTGTTCAGCCTTATCTTTGCAGTGCGTAAGAAGCTAGAAACCCATCTATCTCTTATTTACGCGTTTCTTAGAGATAGAGGGGAGCCTTACTAGTTACCCTATTCCGTCTTTCTCGGTCTTTCAAGCTTTATCACGCTATTGCTATCTCGGTCTTTGTATTTAACTACAGAATGTTAAGAGTCCTTCAGTCAAACTAGCCTTTTTTTCACTCTTTTACCTTTGTCTCTATTGCATCTTTCTAATTGAGACAATCTATTATATCCTAGTTCAACCATCTTTGCAGCGCGTAAAAAACTACAATACCTCTATCTCTTAACTATGCGTTTCTAACAGATAGACTTAGAGTACCTCTATTCGGGCTAGCCCATTTATTTATCTATCTCTCTAATGCAAACTCTCAATGAAACGCCGTCTTTCGCGGTGCTTGAACGTTATCTATACCTTTTATATCTGTCTTAGTATTCAACATTAGATAAGTATAGAGTACCCCCGCGATTCTAACATATTTTTCTCTCTCGAATGCAAACTCTCAATGAAACGGACTCGCGGTCGGACGAAGAAGAAGACGAAAACCTCAGTTATCATTGACAAAAAAGATTCCACCTCATAAGACAAATCTCCATAGACTTTTCTAATGAAATTTTGAGACACCTATAAATAAAACAGGCCAGCTGGCCTGTTTTTAATACATTTAAATTTAATACATTTTAAAATTTAAATCTAGGGTCTTTTAATTATAAGATGCTAAAAAAGTATATTTTTTAAAAAATAGGCCTATTATTTGATTGATCAATTTCACTTCGCAGTCTTAACTAATAACCCCAAGGCAAGTCCTAAAAAGCGTATTATCAAATTACAAAAATGTACCACATTCGGCAATCAAATTTTAAAAAGATTTCAAATATCGAAGTTGATGTACCCCGCGGCGCGTCAATTATAAAAATAGTTAATAAAAAAATATTATTCAGCTCACACTTAAAAATTCTGTCTAGCAATAATAACAACGCGTTGAACACTAGACACCGTCTTATCTCATTTCAATCAAGCATGAATAGTTTGTATTTCCTTCCTTTTGTTCTATTATATCTATATAATTAGACAGTAGTTTTTGTTCAACTCGACGGGCTAGAAACTTCCCTAAAATCTGTTAATAAATGATTACAGCCTTTGGTAGTACTAAATGCGTACTCATTGACGTCATCATTTTAATACAGTCAAAACTAGAGTATTTGTAGACCGAGTAGCGCCGGTGGGTGAAATTCGACGTCACATACAATGGACGCATTTTGTTTTGCGTTAACGAAGACAGATAGCGCTGAACACCGGTACGGTTAGGTGTTAACGAAGACAGATAGCGCTGAACACCGGTACGGTTCAGGGGAACTTACGTTAAAGGTAACCTTTTCCTATTTGTTTCGTGGCAACAAGGCACTTCAACTAATATTTGTCCCTTTGTAAAAAGTAGTCTGGGTGAACTTTAGAGTTAGTTTGTCAATAAAAAAAAAAAATTGCGTTGCAAAATATTTTAATGTTGAAAAAAATTCGAAAACGTTTTCATTTAAAGTGACATGTGTGAACGTATCATTGTAAATTGTATTAACAAGTTGAGAAACCAAATAATTATCTCTCCGAGAAACATAACCTAACCCTGTAGGCAACGACAAAGGCGTAGCCTATTATGGGTCGTTGCGAGAAGAAATACAATAATAAAGAAAAATACAATTATACAGACACAGTAGAAAATGAATTAAAATTAAATTTGAACGACATTTGGAAAACGGCAGGAAAACTTCTCTCCCAAAATTTCGAAACTTACACGAGTTAATGGTTGAAGCACCAAATTGTACGCGAAAAAGCTTTACACAATCTTACGTTCATATTTAATTTTGAACTTAAAAACACATCACCCTAAAATTATGTTACCTGTTTAGGGAGATAAACTAATTTGCAAAGCATATATTTTGATTGTGGCTTTTAAAAATCGATGTAGCCGTGAAAAGCGCGAAATCCTTAGAATTTGGTCAGTTTCCCCCCTTTGAGACGTGCATCAGTTTGAGGGAGTTTAGTAAATCTCGAGAATTCATTTATTCGCAATTTTCGCCTGATTGCCGGTGCTTCTATAGCGCGAGCGCCACCGAAGCGCGTGATCGAGGAGGCTATGCAATAGCCTACCATTTTCATGCAAGTGATATTTCGTATCTGTAAGATAACGTACGAAATCAGCTTTCACCTACTGGCAAAAAGATGAACCACTAAATTTATGAATTATAATTAAATTTTAATGATATTATGATATTAGAAAAGGAATAATATTTATTTTATTATATAATTTATTTCCAGAAAAATTAAACTTTAATAAAAAAGTTATGTTAAAAAATACTTTAACTCTATACGAGATTCTAATCGTGGATCGTTGGATTTAAAGCTCTTCTTCCCTTAAAACGACGTTTTTAGCCACACCACTTCAGTGGTGTAGGCTCTTACTATGACCCGTGCTGTCTGAAGTCTGAAGTCTGATGTCTGAAGTCTGAAGTCTCAAGAAATGACGAAAATCGTCATCGAGTAGAAAAATGAGTAATCGTGTAGGTTTAAACCACAAATAACGCATAAATAGCTTTTTAGTAAATGTAAATTACTAATTACTACATTAATTTGACTGATCAAAGTAATGAAATACATTCGTCTACTCATTCTCTTTCCATCTATCCTATTACATTTTTTTTTTATCCTTTTTGACGCCACCAGGGTTCGAACCTGGATTGTCATTGATTATTAAATTTGCGTATATTTGACGGCTTTAACCGCTCGACCACGGCACTATGACTAAAACTTGCCACACGTTCTATACAGGGTGGAAACCTTCGCCGGCGTCCAGTCGAGATACTTCCCCTTACGCATTGTTGTTATCCAGTGAAATGTTAAGGGATTTACAGGCGCTATTGGGATCAGTTCACTTCAATTCCACTTAATAATCAAAGGTTTCAGTTTTAATGTAGAGAAATGAAATGCATAAGTGAAATCAATGACGGATTTAATTTAATTTAATTAGGAAAGAAAAGATGTCACTTGCGGAAACCAAACAGCCCAAATTGAAGTTAATCAAACATTTTCAAATTTAAACATTAAACTCTTCAAATTCATTTTTAATAACAAAGCATTACATTAAATGTTCAAAATGTCTTCCGTCGACATTGACACATTGCCGACAACGGAATTGCCAGTTTTCTCTTTCGCGAGTTAACATCTCGGGAGAAACGAGAGCAGCCGCTTGCTGAATTCGGTCTCGAAGGCTATCAAGTGTTGGTGGCTCAGTGGCGTACACAAGGCTTTGTACATACCCCCAAAAGAAAAAATCTACCGGCGTTAAATCTGGCGAACGAGGTGGCCAAGCGACTGGACCACCACGACCTATCCATTGGGGA
Source organism: Odiellus spinosus (assembly GCA_963920705.1). Taxonomy (NCBI): domain Eukaryota; kingdom Metazoa; phylum Arthropoda; class Arachnida; order Opiliones; family Phalangiidae; genus Odiellus; species Odiellus spinosus. Next base: position 1,315,262 of record CAWUCO010000002.1, read on the forward strand.
CCGAATTCTGCGTCTAGCCAATCCCGAGAAACACGTGCAAAATGCGGTGGTGCACCATCGTGCTGGTACCAGACTCGTCTTCGTTCTGCTAAGGGAAGATCGTCTAGGGCATCGGACACTACGGTGTTTAAGAGATCAACGTAACGATCTCCGTTTAGATGTTCTTCGAGAAAAACAGGTCCAATTACCCGATCACCTAACAATCCACACCAAACGTTTATCCTCCAGTTTTCTTGGTGATGATTCGCCCTTAGCCAATTGGGATTTTCCCTCGACCACCGCATTTTGCACGTGTTTCTCGGGATTGGAATTCGGTCCCCAATGGATAGGTCGTGGTGGTCCAGTCACTTGGCCACCTCGTTCGCCAGATTTAACGCCGGTGGATTTTTTCTTTTGGGGGTATGTACAAAGCCTTGTGTACGCCACTGAGCCACCAACACTTGATAGCCTTCGAGACCGAATTCAGCAAACGGCTGCTCTCGTTTCTCCCGAGATGTTAACTCGCGAAAGAGAAAACTGGCAATTCCGTTGTCGGCAATGTGTCAATGTCGACGGAAGACATTTTGAACATTTAATGTAATGCTTTGTTATTAAATTTGAAGAGTTTAATGTTTAAATTTGGAAATGTTTGATTAACTTCAATTTGGGCTATTTGGTTTCCGCAAGTGACATCTTTTCTTTCCTAATTAAATTAAATTAAATCCGTCATTGATTTCACTTATGCATTTCATTTCTCTACATTAAAACTGAAACCTTTGATTATTAAGTGGAACTGAAGTGAACTGATCCCAATAGCGCCTGTAAATCCCTTAACATTTCACTGAATAACAACAATGCGCAAGGGGAAGTATCTCGACTGGACGCCGGCGAAGGTTTCCACCCTGTATAAGCAAATATTAAATTATTTTTAAACCAAGAAACAGGAAGTCGCGTATGACAAAACCAAGCTAAAAATCTTTTAAAACTTGGAGGATGGAAAACATTAAAAACAATGGAGGATGCCAAACTTATAACATGGAGGATGCTTATTTAAAAATAAAGTTTGACTTGAAAAATGAAAAAGTTTGACTTGAAAAATGAAAAAGTTTGACTTGAAAAATGAAAAAGTTTGACTTGAAAAATGAAAAAGTTTGACTTGAAAAATGAAAAAGTTTGACTTGAAAAATGAAAAAGTTTGACTTGAAAAATGAAAAAGTTTGACTTGAAAAATGAAAAAGTTTGACTTGAAAAATGAAAAAGTTTGACTTGAAAAATGAAAAAGTTTGACTTGAAAAATGAAAAAGTTTGACTTGAAAAATGAAAAAGTTTGACTTGAAAAATGAAAAAGTTTGACTTGAAAAATGAAAAAGTTTGACTTGAAAAATGAAAAAGTTTGACTTGAAAAATGAAAAAGTTTGACTTGAAAAATGAAAAAGTTTGACTTGAAAAATGAAAAAGTTTGACTTGAAAAATGAAAAAGTTTGACTTGAAAAATGAAAAAGTTTGACTTGAAAAATGAAAAAGTTTGGCTTGAAAAATGAAAAAGTTTGGCTTGAAAAATGAAAAAGTTTGACTTGAAAAATGAAAAAGTTTGACTTGAAAAATGAAAAAGTTTGACTTGAAAAATGAAAAAGTTTGACTTGAAAAATGAAAAAGTTTGACTTGAAAAATGAAAAAGTTTGACTTGAAAAATGAAAAAGTTTGACTTGAAAAATGAAAAAGTTTGACTTGAAAAATGAAAAAGTTTGGCTTGAAAAATGAAAAAGTTTGGCTTGAAAAATGAAAAAGTTTGACTTGAAAAATGAAAAAGTTTGACTTGAAAAATGAAAAAGTTTGACTTGAAAAATGAAAAAGTTTGACTTGAAAAATGAAAAAGTTTGACTTGAAAAATGAAAAAGTTTGACTTGACTCTCTACCTGTTTCCGGTTTATGCGGAAATTATTTTTGTATCCTGTTTCATATCATAAGTGGTGTGGCTTATTATGGGCTTGACCATCTTGTTGTGCTTTGGTTATATCAACTTTTTATACAGATTATTACAGTTAGAAATACCAGGCTTTCAAATATTATAGACAAATGTCTGCTTAATGTATTAGTGCTAGAGATTTTCTTATGAAATATCGGGATCATTAGTTATTGTTATATATCTATATATATGTTGTATTTAAAAGGTTTAAATATAGAAGGCGCCACCTCAGTCATAAAATTAGGACTGAAGGACGCCCTCTCGCTCTTAATAAAAACAGTTGTAATCTAACACTCAAGCCAGCCTCACGCTTGTGATTTCTTTCTTTGGGGCTACCTTAAGGACTTTGTTTATGTTAGTGAAGTGCGTGACGTGGAAGATCTACTTTAAAGGATTATTGATGCCTGCGAAACCATACGCAACACACCAGGGATCTTCGAACGAGTTAGACAATCATTTATTAGATGGGCTCAAGTGTGTATCAACGCTGACGGAATGCACTTCGAACAATTTTTGTAAATACTTCTGATTCCGATTATTAAACAATTGATAATTATGGTAATTAACAATGGTGTCTTGTAAAATTCCCTTTTCAACAACACGTATTAAACCACACTTTGAGTTCAAGTACTTCTGACCAAAGTTAATGATTGCACACTCCTAAACATGTTGATACGCTTTTGTTAGTTAATAAACACCTTGTTTCACTTATCTCTCGATAATTAGCTTATGCACAATTAAATAGAAAAACAATAATGGCCAAAGGCACAATCTTACCTACACTTTTCGGTCGTTTTTCGTATTTTTGAGGACTATTTTCAAGGGCTCATAACTACGCAACGCAGCGCGTGAGACTAAAGGTTCATAAACCTTTTTCACTCAGTCTGACCCCACGAAAAACCACCTTCATTTTTTCCAGACCTTTCTAAAACACCCTGTATATAACATCTGCCCCTAAGCCACTGACCGCTTCCGATGCTGCTAATATACGATCGGGTACCGGACACTCTGACATATAATCCATTCTCTTCGAATAATAGAAGAGAAAAACATATAATCTTCAGAGCTATAGAATTCAGCAAACAAGTTGTAGCGAACGCGTGAATAATGGAGCTCATGATTGTTTTTAGTCCAAGATTGTCAGTAATGAAACTCGAAAACAACAAACTATTCGTCGCGTGATGAGTTCTAGACTGTCAGTAATTAAAAACACGATTTGAAAAGCACCAATTAATACATATGAGCATAAGTGATTATCCCAAAGTTCATCTGACACAAAGTGAATGACTCGCGTTTTTCAACTCTAAGGGGTCTAGCTATCTTATGAACTTGCCCATCTTGTTTAATTTAGATTGTCCATGACTTAAAAATACAATTCCCATAAATTCAGATAAAAGTTAAATTGATGCTGGGTTCATCTATCAACAAGTTACTCGAATTGGGTAGGGTCACCTACCTCTGAACGCTTTTTAAGAAATCTGAGACCTCGATTGCGACGAAGTTAAGTATCTGTCATGTTTGAATAGTCGCGGAGCCGTTGCGCTAGTTTTCATCATTCCATGACGCCTACGTTTGACGCGGACGCGGTTTGAAAGACGGCAGTGGCGGCTTCTAATTCTGAACGAACGATTCTAATTCTGAACTATCTTATAACCTATAAAAAACATCTCAAATTTGCAAAAGGAACCACTCGCGCACCTCCAATCGAGAAATGAGTGTTAACAGCAATGGTGGAATTAGCGCGATCGTGCCAGTATTTGCGAAGTTATGGAATATTTAAAAAATTTGCTTTGCTTTGGCATAGTACAGATAAAAGAATCCTCATTTGGAAGGAAATCATAAATAACTTCGCAAATACTGGCTTGATCACGCTAACTTCGCCTGTCCCTTGTTAAATTCGGCCAAGGAATCCATTGGTGACACTCGTTTCTCAATTCGTCGAGGCCTTTTGCAAATTTTAGGAGTTTTTCATATATTTTTGAGCACCGTTCAGAATTAGAAATTCTTAGACATATTTTGAAATTACGTTTCCGCTAAGTGTTTGTGGCCAAATTCTGGGTTTGAGAAGTTTATTTTGCAGCGGGAAACTCAAACTTTACGACGAAATCGAGCGCGTAAGACTGGGATTTTTTTAAAGCTCGTAAAACCTTATTTCCCGGACTGTAAAGGGAAACATTCCCTTAAAACGGTCTAATTAATTCGGCTAATTATCGCGGTTGGCTAATTAGGATCGTATCTTCTCCAGGTATTTTCCTAGAGCGTTGAAGTCGCGTTCCGCAAATGGGGCTTAGCCCCATTCTTAATCTACAAATTGAGCCGTTCCACCTTTAAATAGACCCAACCAAAGTTAAGTTATATATTTTTAAATGAAAGTGTTCAGAAATAAAAGCGTTCAGATTTAAGGACTGACCATATAACTTATAAAATCTGAATTTAATTCTGTAAATCTATCCAATTAATAAACGTTATACAAATTCCGAGCACTAGCGGAAACCGTAATTCACAAAATGTACTTACTCTCAGCTGAAGAAAAGTAGGCGATACAATTAAGAAACGGTTTAGAACTTGTTTGTTCACTTTTGAAATTAGATTATTATTATCCAATAAATAATTTAAACTTACCAACTGTAGAATTCATTTGTTACGCAATTATGAAAAGGAATTCATTAGTTTTAAATTGGGTTATTATTAATCCATAAATAAATTATATTGGCTGCAGAGTGCATTGGAAGGAAATACGAAAAGCTTGATTTTGATGATAAAATGGTGATTCATCTAAATAACTCTTTGCTGCCTTTGAAATACTTTTATTTTACTTAATTTCATTGAAATTAACGTTTAAAATGAACATTTTACCCCCCTGACATATTTAAACTGTCCGCCATCATTGTTAATGTGCCAAACGGGAGGCCAGCCAATCAAAATATATCTTTGGGAAAGTCTTACGCGTTATGTTAGATGGCGCCACAGTCTCCGAATACTTCTCTCGAATTGATATCAATTGTGGCGCCACCTTTTGGGGATTGCCCCTTATACTATTGGAATAAGAAGAGGTTTGATTGGTTCGCCTCCCCTTAACTCCAGAGCGTGATTCAAAATGGTAGTCAACCTGTACTAAGTTGGAAATTTAAAAGTACTTATTTCAATACCGTTTTTTCGCAATTTAACTGTTTTAGATACTTTTTTTGGTACTAAATAATATATTTTATGGTCTAAATTAAGTTATCGCTTTTTACATAGGATTTTCTTCAGTCTCCCTTTAATTCTAAATTTTCGAACCCAGACTTCCTAGTTTCTTTAAACGCTTTTTCACGAGAGAAACATTATACGTATTATTGGTTTTCCCTAAGCCTTAGCAACTTTGAGGCCCTAAAATTTGAGACTACGACCTGTCAGGGACTCGGGGAATGAAATTGAAAAAAGTGCGCAAAAAATATGATTTGACTTGATTGGTTTTTTCATTTTAATTACGCTGGGAATAAGCCGCGTTTGCCAGAAGAAGGGCCATGGCTATGAACACGACGAATCGTAAAGTAAAACGGTGGATCATTTGGTTGGATAGCATCTTTCAGATTTTAACACCTGCTTTGGAAAAAACAGTCGATAATTAAATATATCTTTTTAATCGATGTTTATATTTTATAATCAAAAGCGGATGAGATGAAATACACTACCGCATTGATTATTCAACGCGATAATCTTTTTCGGGAGAGTAACCAATTATTAAACGTGGATAATCCCCTTCCTCGGTATAAGATTATTGAGAATTTCAAATTTGCTAAAGGGCATTATAAAATAGATCCCAAAACAGTGAATAAAGGAGAAACAAGATGATAAAGAGTATAAGATAACCCACACGCCCGAGAGCCCATTGTGACGCTATTTTGTTCGGAATCGGATATCCATTATCTTCTGTTATTCGTATATTTTCAGATATTTTATTTTCGGATAATTGTTAAATGAATAAGGTTTACCCGAAGATAAGCGTTTGGCGCTTTATCTACGAACAAATTACTCGTTTTCAAACGTATAATGATGGATAAGAAAATTCGCGTTTCCTGAATTAGTCTAAAATATAAAAAAAAATATTTCAAATTGACTTAATTTGAAGGATTTAAATAAAACAACGAAACTAAGATTTTAAATCATCTTTTTTTTCAATATTTTTCACGAAAATAAATTTTGAATTTTTTTATTCGAACGTATAACGTGGATAATATTCTTAGATAAGGCCATTTTTGGATAAAAACGGATATGGATTGTTTTTTACTAAGTTAATTCGAATGAAAAATAGTCTATTTTTAATCATACAGATAATATACATCAGAATTTAGTACATTTTATCCAATTATTAAACAGTATGCGAATTCCGAGCTCTACTACTATTACTACCACCAGAAGCCCATTGTAACCCTTCTTTGAAGTCTATTACTCCCTGGTCTTGTCTACCCCTCTCTGTATGGGTTAGTTTCAAAAATCGCGATTCGTACGCCTCCTAACGGTAGATATTTTCGGAGCGGGAGTTCGTCGAGCTAATATCTCTAGCAGCCTTGGAGTTCGTCAAAAAAAAAAACGTCGTCGTTTGTGAAAAGAGAGAATTTCCAATTTTCCGTAGAAGGGGGTATGAAGTAGGACCCCTCCGATCTCGTAAAAATTGTGAATTTTACCCATACTGAGAGGAGCGCTATATCGATCATTAGAGTAGCAGACTTCAAAGGAGGGTTTCATCTACTTCTGCTACCACTACCATAACCTACAACCCCTGTTATGAGCCGACGATCAAGTGTAATATTAAATTTCTCTTTCTCCTACAGTTAATTTCTGTTTCCTTCACGGGTTTGACCCGAATCGGAAAAAGAGCTCTTCTTACAAAATGGTGTTTTTTGGTAGGAGAAGACGGCTCTTCCAATTTTCAATTGCGATTCTTCCTATGTTTAACATTAAGGAAACAACATCGCTAGTTATACGCGGAGTTTAAAAGCCATTGTTTTCCTAATCTAAAATAATTGTTGGTGAATTATATATACGAAGGTACTGCGGGCCTATTCCACAACATTCTAATCAAATTCATTCGTATTTAAACTCATTTTAACTGAAATTTTGGGATAACGGATAATTCGTAATCAAAATGGATAACTATATTTTTCGAAAATGAGAAAAATAATTTTAAAACTCACGGTTTTTATATTCAAACTTCTATACGACGCGAAACGAAAGCTACAGATGTTTTAACTCGACTTGAGAAGCCGCTTTTTATGTAGTACAGTTGCAATTATAATTAATTGTCAAAGTTAAGAGAATTAAAAAGCATTGACGTATACTCTGCGTATGAAAGCAATTATAATCGCGTTACTTCGCTTATTCGTACAACGATAACAAAACTAAATTGCTTTTTGTGAATATGACAACGAATAAAAAGATGATTTATAATCTTAGTTTCGTTGTTTTATTTTATATTCTTCGAATCAGAAGCCGATGAAACCCTCCTTTGAAGTCTATTACTCCCTGGTCTTGTCAACCCCTCTCTGTATGGGTTAGTTTCAAAAAGCGCGATTCGTACGCCTCCTAACGGTAGATATTTTCGGAACGGGAGTTCGTCGAGCTAATATCTCTAGCAGCCTTGGAGTTCGTCAAAAAAACGTCGTCGTTTGTGGTGAGAGAGAATTTCCAATTTTCCGTAGACAGGGGGGTATGAAGTAGGACCCCTCCGATCTCGTAAAATTGGGAATTTTCCCCATACAGAGAGGAGCGCTATATGGAACATTAGAGTAGTAGACTTCAAAGGAGGGTTTCATCGGCTTCTGCCAAAGCACAAAAACGTCGTTTTAAGGGCAGAAGAGCCAAAACCTTTTCTAGTACATTAATTCTTACCGCGTAAAACTGGGTATGTTCCAAAGCTTTAAACTCTCATTTTCTTCGATGATAAATAAAAAGATTTCAATATTTCTGATTTAATATAATATAATATAATGAATAATAAAATGATACAATATTAGCTTTCTCTTAATTTGGGATACAATCAAACAAAATATAGTCATAAAACTCATGGTTAACCAACAGTTAAAGTTATCTTAAGGTGTAATATAATGTAGACGTCAAACTCTTCAAAAGGTGCGAAATAAAGTTGTGGAATCATCGTGGCATCTGCGGTAAATATATCCTGTTCCGCTGTGCATGTTTGAAGATTCCAGGTTACATTCCTGAAGGCGATTTACTATTTCCCTGAAAAAGAGCGAGAAAATTTGCAGATTTTTAGTCGTAACTCCACTTAAAGGTTTCCAGTTCCTTCAAATATCCCTGTAATTAATATTCAGTCCTCTGGATTAAATAAATATTCTATGTGGTGAAATTCAAACTAATAATTAAAGGCCTGGGATTACTTCTGCCTGTCACCCTGGAAACAGACTCACCCTTCAGGCATCTCTTGCCATCTTACCCAAAGGTGAAGCTCAGAAGGTGAGCCCACTTCAAGTGAAATGGGTTGATTACAGGCTGAAGAAATCCTAGGCCTTTAAAATTCTCGGGGCGAAATCAAAAAACGCGTACGCCAAGGGGGAGGCTGGATTGAAAGAAGTAAAACTACCACTAAATAGAAATTCAGTGAAAGCGAAAGCGTTCAATGTTATAAGCCCATCATCATCTATACTGAATATAGAGCCTCGTTCATACTTAAGGGCAAAATCGGTTCCAAAACCAGTAGGAAGCGTTTTCCATTTTCCCTAGTTCACACGCTAACAAGACGGTTGGTTCGACCTAAGCCAAGGCTTAGCGTCGTTTTTAAAAATGCCCAGAATTTAAAATTTTTAAATAGTTATCTCAAACTAATTAGTAAATCGTGTTTGAAACTCGTTGGTTAATAATTTTTGACAGAAACTATAATTTTAATCGCGTTATTTTAAGATTTATCAGCAAATTTGTCGTCCCGCCTCGTTATTTTCTTGGTATATTGAACCAAATTGCCTCCCGTACCAACACGAACTGATTTCTCACGTTGGTTTGATAACCAGTTATAGAAATCGAAGCGCATTTAGGTCTATGTATGAACGAGGCTTATGTTACAGGCCGAGTCCTAAGCCGAGAGACCCAAAAACGGGTAAAGTTAAAGTTTAAGTTAAGGACAATGATAAGATCAATTTTAAAGTTATGCGCAAATGAGCTAAGTTTTTTTTGAAAGATAAGTTTCAGTAGTTAAAATTATTTGTTTTATTAGTCTTAGACCTAAGCGTTCATTGAGTTAAGTTAAAATTTTATTTTTGTTTAGTTGATTCACCTGTAAATATTGGTTTTGGTAAATCAAGCGAACGTTTTCAAAAACGTATTTCCAGTAGTTTGTTTTGTTTTTGATCCTCGGTAAGCTAGTTTAGTATTTCTTGCATATAAATTGGAGTCCTTTGTCCAAGAACCTAACAATTTGGTTCCAAGCTCCCTTAGTGTCTAATTAGATAATAGGTCTCACGAGGCCGTGTGACATTAAGTAGGGGGGAGTTGTAGTGCTTTTTAAGGATGGTTTTGGATTTATTGAATATTTCGGGTAGGTCTTGGGAAAATAGTTTATCAGTTCGTAAAATAATTTAGTTTTTACCCGTCACATTTATAACTTTTAAATAACGCTTGGAGTATTGTCAGCTATAGGTTGGAACCGCGAGCGCTGGTCGCTTTAGGAACACCCCTATAGACTTTCAGTCTCCAAAGCGGCGACATCTTAGAAGAAGGGTTGGTGGTTGTTTTGTGCGCACGGAACATATCGCCCCCTTTTTATTTATATCACCGAAGTCTCCGAGTTTCTTAAGGAGGTAGGGAAAATCCCCTCCTTTAAAATATAATTGCCCCCGATTTCCATTTTCAAAGCCCCAAAAGCCGAAGGTTACCAATTGACCACAATAGCTGGTCAATTTATTTATTTTAAAAACTGTCAGTGTATGTTATAAATATCTAGAGTAATGTGTTTTTATGGTGGCGACCTGGTGAAAACCAAGAAAATCCCGCGACATTAAAGCGCCGTGGTTTTTCTACGCCGACCTTGGAGGTCTAACTTTTACTAAGAAAAGGGGAACATACGTTTCCCATGAAAAACAATTAACCGGGTTTGCCCGGCTCCGTTTCAATTGGTCAAGGGACCAACGGACGGGGACCTTCAAAAACCACGTGACTGGATTCAAAAATCGGAGGACTGGAGTGAAAAAAAGAAAGAAGAGACAGAGGACTTGGAGAAGGGTTAGAGTTTGGTAACCTGCAAGGAAGCCAGAGGAGATTGAATAAGTCCACCTCAGGACTTATATAAAAAAGTCCGTCCCCGGACTTAGAAAAAAAAGAAGTCGACACCGATGATCACGGGTGACCCAAGTACGAGGTAAAAGAGCCATTGGCCAATACGGAATTAAGTGATTAATTCATTAATCACTTCGCGCGATTTGATTCGATCGCGAAGATTAATATCGCTAATCAAGAAACGCGCCGTCCACAATACGCGCGCAATGGTGATTCGCGAAGCGAATTTGAAAACCAGGGTCGCCACGGAGGATTTTAAGTATTGTACATTTTTGTTTATTAGTTTTAAGTTTTAGATTATTTTGGAAGGGTTAAGTGTACTATTGAACTATGGGGTTTTACTTGTTTTAATGTTTAGGTTAGTGTATGTTCTATGTTTTAATGTTTAGGTGAGTGTATATAGTTGTTTTTAATGTTTAAGTTTTACCATATGTTTATACTGCCATTAAACAGGATATTATGATTGGTAACCTTCCGAATTTTAACTAATTTAAGCATATCCCCAGACTACAGATAAATAGTTAACTCGCTACCTCCTAATAGTGCCCAGGTACGCGAAGAAGGAACTCGGATGAACTAAAGATAATATATATTTGTTTACGTTAGAACCTTGCCAGATGCAATACGTTTAAGGTAATAGGTTTACAGTGCTACAAAGGTTTGGTTTTGACGTAACATTGGGCTGCATATTCGCAAACTTGGCGCCACGTTCCTCGAGGCGTCGATAGCCAAGATACCAGATGAGGCTACTAACGTGAGCACACATTTGAAATATAACGGATAATACTGCGTTGGACAAACCGATACGTAGTTTTATCGGTAGTAAGGCTACAGTCGTCTTTGATGAGCATGATCTAATGGTCTTCAGCTTGTCTTCGACGGTGGAATGTAAATCGCGGAACTGGTCTTGCGAGAGAGACATGAGCACCTTGGAGTCATTGTCACTTGTGATAAACGATTCGATAACGCGTCTTCTGCGGTCTTCAATGTACGTGCTAAGACCTTTAAGAAAATTCTCAATGTCAGCTGAACTTACATTGTCAATAACGTCATCAGCAATTTCGTCATTGACTAGATGACTGCTGCACATTCTGGTGTCGTTATTTACAAAGATGGACTTACGTAACCATATCTCATAGCGGACGTTGTTTCTGATTCGCGTGCGTGAATGAGTTTTTCATACGAAACACGTCATTGAACTTGACACACGACAGTCTATTGGCAAATCAATGACCGGAGTTCCGGGTCGTAGCTCTTCCGTCGGCAATGATTCAGATGTTGAAGCGGACGATGTCGACATTTGCGCTGACTCGTCATTGTCACTGACGGCTGTTTTGCAGGTTTTGACAAATGCGACAAACCTCTTGGATGACGCGAAGCATTTCAAACAAATCTTCGTGCTATTAGGTATTATCCCAAGAGCCGGAAGACCCTTTGTAAAACTCATAAAATATGAATATCTCGTCAATTTCCGCTGATTTAGATACCGACTTGATGATTTATTAACCTTTCTATTGCACGAGTAGCACTTGTCCGATGCCACGATAACGAGCGAAGGACATTAGCGGTAATTAGATATCAGTGGGGCATGTTACGCTTTTATAATGAACGTGAATTTGTCCAGAATTTTCTAGAATTTTTCGAAATTTTCTAGAAATTTCCTAGAATTTCTAGAAATTACTAAAACTTTCTAGAAAGTTCTAGAATTTTCTAGAAAGTTCTAGAATTTTCTAGAAAGTTTTAGAAATTTCTAGAAATTTCTGGAATATTCTAGAAATTCTAGAAAATCTCTAGAAAATTTCTAGAAAATTTCTAGAAAATTTCTAGAAAATTTCTAGAAAATTTCTAGAAAATTTCTAGAAAATTTTGAAAAATTCTAGAAAATTCTCGACAAATTCAAGTTCGTCATAAAAAGCGTAACATGCCCGACTGATATTTATTTACCACTATTGTCCTTCGCTCGTTATAATGGCATCGGACAAGTGCTACTCGTGCAATAGAAAGGTTAATAAATCATCAAGTCGGTATCTAAATCAGCGGGAATTGACGCGATATCCATAGTTTATGCGTTTTAACAAGGGTCTTCCGGCTCTTGGGATAATACCTAAAAGCACGAAGATTTGTTTGAAATGCTTCGCGTCATCCAAGAGGTTTGTCGCATTTGTCAAAACCTGCAAAGCAGCCATCAGTGACAATGACGAGTTAGCGCAAATGTCGACATCGTCCGCTTCAACATCTAAATCATTGCCAACGGAAGAACCACAACCCGGAACTCCGTTCATTGATTTGCAAATAGACTGTCGTGTGTCAAGTTCAAGGACGTGTTTCGTATGTAAAACTCATACACGTACGCGAATCAGAAACAACGTCCGCTATGAGATATGGTTACGTAAGTCCATCTTTGAAAATAACGACACCAGAATGTGCCAGCTAGCCTGTTTTATTTATAGGTGTCTCAAAATTTCATTAGAAAAGTCTATGGAGATTTGTCTTATGAGGTGGAATCTTTTTTGTCAATGATAACTGAGGTTTTCGTTTTCTTCTTCGTCCGACCCCGAGTCCGTTTCAATGAGATTTTGCATTCGAGAGAGAAAAATATGTTAGGATCGCGGGGGTACTCTATACTTATCTAATGTTGAATACTAAGACAGATATAAAAGGTATAGATAACGTTCAAGCACCGCGAAAGACGGCGTTTCATTGAGAGTTTGCATTAGAGAGATAGATAAATAAATGGGCTAGCCCGAATAGAGGTACTCTAAGTCTATCTGTAAGAAACGCATAGTTAAGAGATAGAGGTATTGTAGTTTTTTACGAGCTGCAAAGATGGTTGAATTAGGATATAATAGATTGTCTCATTTAGAAAGATGCAATAGAGACAAAGGTAAAAGAGTGAAAAAAAGGCTAGTTTGACTGAAGGACTCTTAACATTCTGTAGTTAAATACAAAGACCGAGATAGCAATAGCGTGATAAAGCTTGAAAGACCGAGAAAGACGGAATAGGGTAACTAGTAAGGCTCCCCTCTATCTCTAAGAAACGCGTAAATAAGAGATAGATGGGTTTCTAGCTTCTTACGCGCTGCAAAGATAAGGCTGAACAACGATCTACATTGTTTAATTATAAAGAAGTAATAGAGCAAAAGGCAGGAACTATAAACAAATATGCGCTGGTTTAAAGAGATAAGATGGTGTCTAGCATTCTACGCGTTGTTATTATTGCAAGGCTGAATTTTTAAGTGGGCTGAACAATTTTTTATATCATCATTATAAAATGCAGCGAGCAGGGTACTTAAACTTGGGTATTTCACAAAAGCCCCATGATATATAGCGGTGAGACTTACAAAATGTCTTAGTAAAATGGACTCTGAAACAGGCGTGTTAAATTGATAATTTTATAATAAAACTCGGCGGAAAATTTAAATTATTTGTAGTGTTTTCATAAAAAACTAAATGATTTACTGTTTAGTTTTTATTAGAGTATCTATAGACGGAGTAGCGCCATTAAGGGGAAAGTGATGTCAAAGTCTATAGGTCACATTTTTTGACCAGAGAACAGGATCTGTAATGAATTGTTAGACAATAAATCGTTCTATTATTATATTTTATTAGTTGCATTCTATATGCCCAAGGTCCTTTTAAAAATTGTAGTAGCAATTCAAAATGTGATACTAATTTTCAAGGCTAAAATTTCTCTTTGAAAGTGGCTTTGGTTGAACGGGAATTGGGTCTTATGTATTTGGGTGAAACGAGAAATAATACTTTGGGTAAAAAGATAACCATTATTAAATCTTGTTTTGGGTAAAATATGAAGAACTATCCAGGTTGTTTACATTGTTTGGTATAGCTGCTGCGCTGAAGAGTAAAATACACTGTTAAATCGCCAAACCAATCGTCCACAAGCCAGTGATTACTTTGGACACAATTTCCATTTTTACCCACATTAACTGAAAGATTAGAAAGCAAAATAGCGGAGTATGGATGGTAATAATAGAGGCAGCGTAGTATTTCATAAAGGCGTTCATTTCTCCACACAAATTTGTTACGCGGTAATGATGTCGCATCACGTCAGTAATGGCGCGGATTGGGCTGATCCGAAAATCGTGGTCATCGAAGCTTTCGTTCATGACACGATTGATGTCATGGTACTTAATCTTGACGAGAAATCCCAATATAAGAAACCAATGAAGTGACAAACACCACACGGCGGAAGTGTAAAGGGCGGCGAGACAGTTCACGCCAAACCAGACGTAGGGCAAGGTACCACCTTTCGAAGACTTTAAAGCCATGCCACTGAGCACGATTTGGCTTGACATGAAGACAATCGTCAGGCAAACCAAAATTACCAAGAAAATAGTCTTGATTAAAGAGAAAGAAAGTTTTAAGAAGACATGGAATATTTAAAAAAATATTCCATGTCTTTTTAAAAAATGGGGACAGCCACACTTAAATAAAAAAGATGGGATAGTCACAGATCATCTTAAAAGTGTCTTACTTAAAAGTAAGACACTTTCAAGATGCTCTGTGACTATCCCATCTTTTTATCGAAGGATTTTTGGTTTTTTGGCGGTTATATACTATTTTAAACTAAAGCTTGATGGGTATTTTGGATAAGAAGACCCACAACACTAGGTAGACCTTTGGGTCAAGTAATGTTAAAAATAAATTTCTTAAAATTTCAAAATTTTTGGTTTGGTTGTAATCTCTGATAGTATTTACGCTCTTGTGGCGCGAAATCTGTTCATTAATATCAATTATCTCCGCAGAACAAAGGTTTTAGGATTTCTTCCGTAATGCTAGAGATAGGAGGATATGTCGGCTTCAAAGTATGATATCATCCCCCACACGAATCACGCTGAAACTTGGAACAAATAATTATATGGGGTAAATGATGACTCTGGGAAAGTTTCGTTTTGTAACTGCCACGGGATTGGCGCGTACGACGAGGTAAAATATGTAAATAATAGGCCAAAAACACAAGAAAACGCCTGTAAAAGTGTTTTATGTCTCGGGCACCTATGCTGTGCAAAGACTATACAGCTATTACACAGCTTCATTTGATAGCCTTTGCTTTACGGAAGTACGTCAAGAAACTAGGAGCAATATTAACCCCGTACGTAAATGGAGTGGTTACTCTATTTTATTTATCACACGTATGGGCTCTTACAAAAGGTATACAAATATTTAAACTATCTTGGGTAAATTATCTAATTGGGCTGCATCTTCGCAAACTTGGCGCCACGTTCCTCGAGGCGTCGATAGCCAAGGTACCAGATGAGGCTACTAACGTGAGCACACATTTGAAATATAACGGATAATACTGCGTTGGACAAACCGATACGTAGTTTTATCAGTAGTAAGGCTACAGTCGTCTTTGATGAGCATGATCTAATGGTCTTCAGCTTGTCTTCGTCGGTGGAATGTAAATCGCGGAACTGGTCTTGCGAGAGGGACATGAGCACTTTGGAGTCATTGTCACTTGTGATAAACGATTGGATAACGCGCCTTCTGCGGTCTTCAATGTACGTGCTAAGACCTTTATGAAAATTCTCAATTATACAAAAACGTTGTTTTGCTTCGCACTTCAAAAAAGTGCATTTATAGGTAAGAATTTCAAACCCGTGAAGGGACAGAAATTATAAATTCACAGTGAAAGAAATATGAAAGTCACAGTCTAAGAAATCATAAAGCTATAATTATAATAATTAATATGAATAAAAAATTTACAAAAAAATGACGTATAAATTCGGCCTATCGAAACTTTTAATTATGCAGAAGTCATTCTGTTGTAGAATTCACTCTTGGTAAGGGTAACTAAAAGCCATCTATGCGTGGAAAGGTAGAATAGCATAATACCAAATAGTTCCTGCCCGCGTTTTTAAAATGTTTATTTGTTAGGGTGGAGAATTATATTATCTTAAGAGGAGTTGCTGTTTAGATGAGTCTCTTGATTTTTAAACATGTTTCACCACGGGGAATACACTAACAAACCTTTACTCGCGTGTTATCGTCATCTGACAGCTACTAAAGTTTAGTTGACTCTTACTTTTTCCCTTCTCCTAGACTCTAGAGTGCTGATATCGAATGGCGATGGTTGCAGTTTTCAGTTAGTAAAAGGAAACATTCGCCTCTTCATAAAGTTTCTAATCATTAAATCTACATAAGTAAAAGTTTCGATAGGCCGAATTTATACGTCATTTTTTTGTAAATTTTTTATTCATATTAATTATTATAATTTTAGCTTTATGATTTCTTAGACTGTGACTTTCATATTTCTTTCACTGTGAATTTATAATTTCTGTCCCTTCACGGGTTTGAAATTCTTACCTATAAATGCACTTTTTTGAAGTGCGAAGCAAAACAACGTTTTTGTATAATTTGTGTTTGCTTTTGGAAAAATTAAACACTAGTAAATCAATTGACCCATTTTATTTGGTGCACCGATTAGTTTTGGGCGCGAAAAGTACACTGCGAAATTTGAATACTTAATTGTAAACATTTTATTTAAAACATTAAAACAAAATCCCAGCAACAGTGAAATAGGGTAAACGTTTTATCCGAAAATAGATAACAAACGTTTGTAATGGAATATCGTTGGTTTTATGTTACTGTCAATCGAAATACATTATATACAATAAATATACCTTAAATGGCTTTATTAAACTCACTCTTTAATATGACTGACATCACAAAATGTGCATTTCCTAATTGTGGTAATACAATTTGGAATCATAGATATATGAAAAATAAACTAGATCCACAATCCTTAATAACGAAAATATAAACCTTTTCTTATCGGCCATTTTTCACGTCTGTGGAGGCTGCCATTTTGAATGGCCATGATACTGGGAAAGGCTACAAATCCCTCCTAAAATCCACTTTTACTACCCTCCCGCGTGGTCCTGCTTTTGGCGGGGAAAAATATTTATACAAAATATTTTTCCCCTGCGCTATACGGGGGGGACATGTCCCCCGTGGCGCGTGACATTTGCACAGTCAAAGGCGAGCATGAGCGCGTGAAAATGTCTTCTATTCCTGACGTTTTTGCGCGTGACTTAGGTAAGGTAGTGGATCTAGTTTAAATTTCATATATCTATGTTTGGAATGGATTTAATTTATTTTGGTTTCTCCTTTCCTAATTCTTTTACCGAAAGTATTACCCAATTTCACCTTTGCTGTGGTTTTGTTTTTTAATGTTTCAAATAGAACGTTTACAAGTATTCAAATTTCGCAGTGTACTTTTCGTCACAAATCACGATTAATGTGTCTTCTCTTTCATATAGGCGCTACGCGCCTTTCAATTCCGTCACAATTAATGTCTCATCTCCTTCAATTTGGCTCTACAAGCGCCTTTCAATTCCGTCACAATTAATGTCTCATCTCCTTCAATTTGGCTCTACAAGCGCCTTTCAATGACGTCACGTTTTATTTTTTATTTGTTTGAGGGCTAATGGTGCAGGGTTAACTGGTTGCATTAGCGGCTGCTTTTGGCGATCAAGTATACTTTTCATTGACGTAATGAGTGCTAGAGAAAGATGGCCGAATACACTCAAGTTTTGAAGAGCTTCCGTTGACGTCATTGTCGTCATAACCTTCCTAAAAGGACCTTGGGCATATAGAATGCAACTAATAAAATATAATAATAGAACGATTTATTGTCTAACAATTCATTACAGATCCTGTTCTCTGGTCAAAAAATGTGACCTATAGACTTTGACATCACTTTCCCCTTAATGGCGCTACTCCATCTATAGATACTCTAATAAATACTAAACAGTAAGTCAATTAGTTTTTTATGAAAACACTACAAATAATTTAAATTTTCCGCCGAGTTTTATTATAAAATTATCAATTCAACACGCCTGTTTCAGAGTCCATTTTACTAAGACATTTTGTAAGTCTCACCGCTATATATCATGGGGTTATTGTGAAATACCCAAGTTTAAGTACCCTGCTCGCTGCATTTTATAATGATGATTTAAAAAATTGTTCAGCCCACTTAAAAATTCAGCCTTGCAATAATAACAACGCGTAGAATGCTAGACACCATCTTATCTCGTTAAACCAGCGCATATTTGTTTATAGTTCCTGCCTTTTGCTCTATTACTTCTTTATAATTAAACAATGTAGATCGTTGTTCAGCCTTATCTTTGCAGCGCGTAAGAAGCTAGAAACCCATCTATCTCTTATTTACGCGTTTCTTAGAGATAGAGGGGAGCCTTACTAGTTACCCTATTCCGTCTTTCTCGGTCTTTCAAGCTTTATCACGCTATTGCTATCTCGGTCTTTGTATTTAACTACAGAATGTTAAGAGTCCTTCAGTCAAACTAGCCTTTTTTTCACTCTTTTACCTTTGTCTCTATTGCATCTTTCTAAATGAGACAATCTATTATATCCTAATTCAACCATCTTTGCAGCTCGTAAAAAACTACAATACCTCTATCTCTTAACTATGCGTTTCTTACAGATAGACTTAGAGTACCTCTATTCGGGCTAGCCCATTTATTTATCTATCTCTCTAATGCAAACTCTCAATGAAACGCCGTCTTTCGCGGTGCTTGAACGTTATCTATACCTTTTATATCTGTCTTAGTATTCAACATTAGATAAGTATAGAGTACCCCCGCGATCCTAACATATTTTTCTCTCTCGAATGCAAACTCTCAATGAAACGGACTCGCGGTCGGACGAAGAAGAAGAAGAAGAAAACGAAAACCTCAGTTATCATTGACAAAAAAGATTCCACCTCATAAGACAAATCTCCATAGACTTTTCTAATGAAATTTTGAGACACCTATAAATAAAACAGGCCAGCTGGCCTGTTTTTAATATTAAAGAATCGGAAGTTTAAAATAAGTAATTTTAATTTTCTTTCGGAACAACTTAGCTAAGATTAACCATATCGTTTGAAATGTAGCTCGAGACAAATATAGACTTAAATAATTCAAACGTCTTTTTTAATCTACTGTAATACCAATACACAGAATAGTCCTGGTCGATTTTCAAAACCGGAAGTCTAGAGACCCTCGCGAAAATTTTGGCGGGGAAAACTTTTGTCAAGTGATCGTCCGCCATCTTTTTGTAGCGTAAAATTTTCGTCCGCTCTAGTGATCTGTTCTAGCGGAGAGCGACAGACTAACAACTTGAATTTGGTTTGGGGCAAATAAAATTAGAAATAGTCTGGCTGCCTGTTTCTACAAAAAGATGGCGGCGCGGCTTTGAGACAAGCGCCAATTTCCGGCAAATCGACCAGGTCTATTAGTAATTTTAGAATTATACAATATCAAAATTCTACAAGACCATTTTCGGATAGTAAATAATCAAATAAAAAATCTTGAAATCATATCAATTGATACGCGAGAATCTCGAAGAATAGAGAGAGACAAGCGACGGTGATTCCGGACAACCAAATCTGGAACATGATGGACAGTGCATTGACGGTCATGGCGGTGGGTGCTTTCATCTCAATACCGGCCTCCATTGCTAAGAAGGGTCTAATTCTAACACGAATAACTGAAGTAATTGTAATGTAATGTCTAGTTTCCTTAATAAAATAATTTGCAATATGTTTATAATTTTTTTAATCTGTCCCTTAGTTTGGATCGAGAAGCGAAACCGCGGAGCGAGGGACAGACACTCTTTCCGCTCAGAGGCTAGAGCGGATTAAGTAGGAGTCGGGAACTCGTTAGCCACTCTTACCAAACCCACGTATCTCGCTCGTCTCACGTGATCAGACGTAGCTACCGACTGCCTCTTAAAGAGTTTGAAAAGCAAATTATAGCCAATGGGCGCTTGAAAAGACGTTTCCGTGTTTCAAATCGCGCGGAATCTGACGTCATAATTTTATTGAAATGACAGAAAAAACCTTATTGATTGGTTGTTTGACGGAACTTTCTCTTGTCTAGCACGCGTGGCGATTGAAGGTTTAAAAAAAATCTCTTACAAATAATCAACTTGTTGCAAGATTCTTTTCGGTAACTTCGAATTAAACATTAATGATACGTAACTTGCGAGATACGACTTTTTCCCGAAGTATAATCTTCGACCCGTTTTTTCCAATTTGTTCAGGATACCACTATTCAGAAGGATTCTATACTTTAATGTTTCTTCGCCACCATTATGGCGTATTTCCCGTAGCCGTTAGGGAACTCACCCCTATTCTGAAATTGTAATTTATTTCTTCTCGTAGCTCTGACATTTGGCGTTTATTTGAGAATTCAAAATCCCCAGGCAGTTATTTCACTAAAGATATTTCCAAATTCTCGTTAACTGCTTTATTTCGAGCAAAAAATAGAAAATGGACCGAAATAAATATTTTAATACCATTAAATAATTTTAATATCGGTTTAATATATTTTAAATAATTGTCTTCGTTACTTCTTAAGCAAGAGACACACTTGGTTAGCCCATAGCCGCCTAAATTATCAAAGCCCGTGCTTGGGCGTATTTTTTTTATATAACTGGCATTTTAAGGACGCTATGATTGACCGTTTGGTGGCGTGCTTTGGACTAGGGGCGATGACATAGTGAATGACGTAGTATGCGCGAAAAAGAGGCGCAACAGTTTTTTAAAGAGCTATCGGAGTGTGGAGGAGGCGTCTGCTACGAGGCACACAGCCTCCTAAAGTTGTAATGAATGCTTCATAATTATTCAACAGGTAAGAACTGATTTCAAATTAATTATTTTTTAGAGTTTTGTTTCGTTCATTAAATAACTACTTTCAAGTACACAGTGTAGCACACTTCATTTGAACTAAATGTTAATGCTATATACTTAAGCCTTAGCTTTGGCTTTTGGTGGTTTTGTTAAACAATTTTTATTTTTCATTTTCAGTTAAATTTGTTTCTTCATCAAACAGTAAAATGGTTTACTGCATGGTTCGAAGTTGTAAGAAGAATGATTGGCACAAAAAAGGTAGTGATACACGAAATTTTCACAGAATTCCAAAAAAAGAAAATAGAAGTAAATGGCTTTGTGCAATATTCGGAGACAATTATGAAGATCGAAATGAATACGTTGCCAATATTACAAATTCGGGTGCCAGAGTTTGTAGTGATCATTTTAATCAAGCTGATTTCAGCATTTCAAGTTCAAAAAAATCTTTACTGGCCTTTGGATGTAAGGGCTGCCACTTATTGAGAGAACTCTAAAAATTGGAATTATAAAGTCATCCGGACACTCTAACGTAGGACCGAACAAATGCCTAAGAGAAATACTGCAATCCCGTAAGAATACTTCAAACCACTTTCATCTGAAATTGATTCGTAGTAGCAAATTATATTTTTCAAACTTTCAGAAATATTGTGCAACAACACAAAATCTTTCCGGAATCGTTTGAAAACATCTAATATCACTAATCCTGATAACTCAACCACTTCCAGTTTGCAACCAGTTTTATCATGGGGTTTGCAAAATTTGCTCAATCAAATGGATGTTTTAACTCCAAATGGTAATATTTTGATAAAACTTATATGAGATAACTGATGGTAATGTTAAATTCATTTCTTATTATTTAGATCACTGCATGATTTCTATAAGAAGTTGTTCGGTTGCTTTAATAGGTGGTTATATAGTACGTGTGGCGGAAGAAAATACAAATTGCCCTGGATGCTTAGAAAAACTGATCCAGCCAGAGTCCGGAACTCCACTACTTTATTTAATTAAAGCAAATGATAATGGCGGTCTTAAATATCCGAGTCGACTATTAATACGTTTACTTGTAATCGTGTTAGATTTCGTTCAATCTTCAATCACACTTTTCCATCGACAAAATGTTTTAGCTAAATATGTTGAAACAATATTGCCCCATTTCCAACAGCCTTTAAAATGTGATACAGACTGTGGGAATTTAGATCTTCCTAAATTACTTCTAGAGAAATATTTAAGACCATTGCTCAATAATTACGCTAAAGATGTTTCAGATCGAAAGGAGAAAATTAGGAAATATAAAGCCAAGCCGTTGTCAAGAAAACTTTTAAAGGTTTAGTTTTTTAATAAAGCATTGATTTAAAGACTTTCTTTCCTGCTTCTAATCTTATTTTAATTTAAATAAAATATTATGACGTATTAGTTAATAATATGTATTTTGTTTAGATACTTGTAAAACTTACATTTCGAACTTTATAGAGACCTCCCTTATACAATTTATTTGAACCTTTATTAAGCACCCCCTCGAGTTATAGTCCAAAAAACGCCCTCGAACGGCGTACGAAAGAACTAAAGTTCGGCTAGGAGTATGTAAACTATCTCCCCCTCTCTGGGTACCAAGCACGGGCTTTGATAATTTAGGCGGCTATGGTTAGCCGAATAAGTCATTAAATACTTCAATTATTCTAATTTTAAACATTGTAAACTGTTTATTTGTGGGGAGATTTAGTACACATTTTTTTTTTTTTTTCATTTATTAACCGCGCTCACAATTGTCAGTTCCTCATTAACAGAGCTAACAAACTGAAGTATTATATTAATTATTCCTGTACTAATTACCCACTTGTATGATCTTGGTATCATCACCCGATTTCAGATTGGAATCTTATAAATTTTAGCGAAACTTTGTCCTTTTTAAGACAATGAAGAACCCGTTTAAAATCAAGATAGAATATTTGAAAAGTACTTATTTCGCATCTGGGTTTCGTAGCGATTTTCCAAGTCGTTGGGTCAATAAATCGCCAATTTCGATTGGGCCTGTTGTTTAATTCGACCTTCTCTCATTCCGATAGATCTTACTAAAAATACGGATTAAATCTGTATAAAACGTTACCAAGACTCTTTTCGCGATCGACTGGCGTCTAAATATCTTGCGTGTTTAATTGCAACGTACCTTACATCTATGTAAACACCATTATTTTTTTGGTTCTACGTCATTAAACAAGATTTCATGTTTCTACTTAAGATAGTTTTGTAACTTTTTCTTTTTATTGACGTTCTTCTTTTACTCGTTTTAAAGGGAAAATAAACGATATAAAAATTATTCAACCGTTTTCTCGGAAAGAGGATTGGAAGCTCGCGTCTAATCGGTTTTGTACGAGAGATATTTGAAATTTCAGTGAAATGGGGCTTAATAATGGCGTAGCTTATTGAATTGTAGAGTTTTTTCGTCAAAACAAACTTGGATCTTAAATATTAATAAAAGTTTCTAGTGGAAAAGCGATTAAGCCAAAGATTTACAGATTTCAAATCATTTTTTATCAATTTCAGTTCAGTTTATTTAAGTTCATTTTAAATTCAACGTTTTGATCCTGAATTTCTTCGCATTGATGGATCAACGACCAATCGAATGTTATTGGAAGACTCACGGAGATCTCGTCTTAACTAGGGAATTTGCTGATTGGTCGCTGACCCTTGAATGCGAAGAAATTCAGGATTTCCATGTATCCAGCTAAGTCTATTTTTCTGGGTAAGTTTTAAATTTATTTCTAGTTTAATATTTGTTTGTAATTTGGTGCCTAAATATTTCGCATCATTTTCGATGAATTTTCAAAGATCTGTTCTATTTTCTTCTTTTCTGAGATTAGAATCTTAAATTAATTACTGTATGAGGTCTAAAATTGGCGGGAAAATTCTTATATTGTTAATTTGGAAGCGAGGATTCTAAACATAAATTCAAAAGCTGTTTCATTTTCATCTCGTAAGTTTCCCTTTAAAATACACTTATGTTATACTTTAGATTGCCTCCACTTTCTACTTTTGTCGTTGCCATGGCTTCAAATTATTTGTTTCTCGACATTTTATAATACTCTCGAATAAAAGAAAAGATAGGATGTTTCGAAAAGTCACTTTTTAGAGTGAAAACAGGTATTATTGATCTCTTTGAACGCAAATTCTTGCTACGTGGTTGGGTTTTGCCTTGGAGGAAATATAAGATGCAGTCACACTAGCATTTCTTAATCGATTTGAATCGTTTTAAGCATCACGCGTTCATTTACATTATCTTTATCAGAAGCCGATGAAACCCTCCTTTGAAGTCTATTACTCCCGGGTCTTGTCTACCCCTCTCTGTCTGGGTTAGTCTCAAAAATCGCGATTCGTACGCCTCCTAACGGTAGATATTTTCGGAACGGGAGTTCGTCCAGCGAATATCTCTAGCAACCTTGGAGTTCGTCAACCAAACGTCGTCGTATGTGGAGAGAGAGAATTTCCTCCGATCTCGTAAAACTGGGAATTTTACCCATACAGAGTGGAGCGCTATATCGAACATTAGAGTAGTAGACTTCAAAGGAGGCTTTCATCGGCTTCTGTCTTTATCAATATTTATCGAAGCTTCATCTATCAGTTGTTGAAACCGAATTGGTATGAAACTGGTTCCCGAAGCGGCTTAGTACCATTGGATCGAAATTCATTTGATCGACACAGGGTCCATTAGATCGAAATTCAATGGATCGACATGCAGAACCAAATGATCGACACTTAAAAAAAGAAGATTGAAATGATCGACACTTAAAAAAAAAAGACTCAAATGATCGACAGTTAAAAAAGATTGAGTGGAATAGATATGAAGTACCATTGGATCGACATGCAGAACCAAATGATCGTAAATATCAAATAAGACTTAAAATATTTGACATGTAGTTAATTAAAATTCAAAAAGACTTGACACTGCATAGATTTAAAAATCGATTAGTTTATTTAAAACCTATCGATTTTTAAATCCATGCAATATTAAGTATTTTTAAAATTAATTTAATAGTTAAAACGGAACGAAATTGTAATAATTTCAACCGATATTGAAGAGACATTTTCAAATAATAAATTTTCAATTTGAAAACTCCACATTTATACCTTATAAATATCTAAAGATTCTGCGCAGTATAAAATAAACCACAGGTTCAGTTTAAAAAAAGCCAAAAACTCTTGAAGTTTGATCTTATGGGAAGTTAAAAAACGCATATATGTACAAAAAAAATTAGACTGAGGCTGTCATTATTTTAGAGTGCCCATGGATTATTTAATTATTATTTACATCCATGGGTTGGTGTGGCTAAAAATTGAGGCGGTTGGGTACGTAATGTTTGTACTCGAGTTTATATAGAGTAGCGACTTCAAAGGATCAGACTAAAAAGGCGGGTTTCATCTACCCCTGTCCAACATTATACATGACCTAACCTAACCCTACAAAACCCAATCATTTTATTTATTAACCGAATAATTTCGATTATTTAACACACCACTTTCACGATGCGGATTCAAACTCAGTATCTTTTTACAATCCACGCGGGCTACCCTTTCGGGCAACGGGTCACGGCATCTCAATTAAAACGAGAGAGACTGTCGATCAAATAAATTTCGATCAAATGGGGCTATTCCGTCGATCAAATGAGACACACCGTCGATCAGATAAATTTCGATCCAATGGACCCTTTGTCGATCGAATGAATTTCTATCTATTGGTAAAAAAACGAGAGAGACTGTCGATCAAATAAATTTCGATCAAATGGGGCTATTCCGTCGATCAAACGAGACACACTGTCGATCAGATAAATTTCGATCCAATGGACCCTTTGTCGATCGAATGAATTTCTATCTATTGGTAAAAAAATGAGAGAGACTGTCGATCAAATAAATTTTGATCAAATGGGGCTATTCCGTCGATCAGATAAATTTCGATCTAAAGGACCCTTTGTCGATCGAATGATTTCTATCTATTGGTAATATCCCTCCCGGAGCAGTTTCGAGAAATCGAATCAAATCGTTTTCCCGTTCACACGACTCCAGTGAAACGTTTTAAAACGGTTTAAATCGATTTCCAGACCTATATGAACGCGGCTTTAGAGGTAATCGTGGATTACTTGTGTTTCATCTATACGTTGGCGTTACAATTTTTGCATTTCTACGCGCATGCGTGTAAGGCCAGTCTCCCATTTCCAACATTTCACACCTCACAATTTGCTGGAGATTGCCGCTGGTTCCGCTTAATAATAGGGGTCTAGTCTGGGGATAAGGATTGTTTGATTTATTTGTTTCGATTAAGTTTTTTTAAACAAGATTAGCGAATCTCTCGCGTTATAATTATCAAAATTACATCATGAACTACAGAAGATTTCAATTCAAATTTAAGTGAAAACCGGGAACTGGTACGTTATTTGATAAAAGGTACGGCAAATGATCGTTTTTGGTGAGTTCTCCATTGACTACCGCCGAAATTAATAATTTTTGTAAGATATAGCAAATATGGCTATGACGTTTTCTATGTTTATTGAACAATACAACAAGCTTAGTTACATATGTGTTTTTAAGAGTTTAATACTTAGATTCTTAATATTGAAACGTGATTTTATTAAAGAGACAAACAATTGCTTTAAACCACCTCCAATGAATACCTGGACGGCGTTGTCCGTAACAACCGGACAGTGCAATCAGCCATAATTTAATTTATGTTTATATTTATTCATTGAATTTATATTTATTTATTAAGATTAACAATATGACCAGTAAATTTGCTTTAAGAAATTGGTTAAGGTGCTTATTATGTCCCATATTTGATGAGGACCTCTTAAACAACGACCCGTAGCTTAATACTATCAGCAAAGGTCCAGTTTTACGTCATAGCCCATCACTTAAAAGTAGATAAAAAGGCATCACCCCTGTCTGGCTCGAGTAATTTAGACTTTTCCTCGATATATTGAGTCGGGAGAGAGGGACGTTAGACGGACCGCGCTTCGATATATCGTCTTCCCTCCAAACTTCGGAATTTCTCCAAAGCATTTGCGGCCGCTAGAGTGTATCGAACCAGAACCTACCGGTACATTTTCTTCGACCTTTCCTGATGGTGTTAAGCGTAATGTGGTTGTTTACATTTGGTTATAACTATTTGGTTGACCTCTAGAGGTTAATTTAAGCGCCTTGAGTTTGGATTTCATACAATTTTCTATATTTTCACTCGAAGCAGTCACTATTGACATGGGTAGATAATATTGTACAATAGTGATTAATTATTCGATTAGTTATACATAAATACATTTCATTAAGAATACATTTAAATTTAAGTTATATAAAGCATTAATATATCATTTTCAATTGGTATTCGGGGATAATCTGACATAGTGACACCCTTTCATATTATTTGATAAAAAATATTGCTTGAATAATTTTTTAAAGTTTAAACGCTGTTTATGATCATTGGAACATTGCTGTTGAAATGTTTCTCCGAAGTTCTTGTTATTAATGATATTCGCCATCAGCTTGGATATAATAATAGGCTGTAAATATATTTAATCAGCTCCAAAGTGTAGTGTTCAAGACCAAGCTAATAAGAGCACGGATTACGTTAATTCATTGTGAAAGAAATTTTCGTTAATGTTAGATTGAAAATAAAACTGTTCTTGATCATAGAGCTCGGAATCGGATAATGAATAACTTAGGATATCCATTCAAAACTAGGCTTTCAGATATTTTAATCTCGGAAAAATTAAGTTAATATAAATCCACAAATTATATAAACAGAGACGTATCAAATGCTGGATACGAATTAGATCCGGAGATAAAATTTTAAGCTCGATTAATAAACAAATCGCGTTTATTCGAACGGATAATGCGAAGATAAAAATACGACTTTTCTCGAAATCCGTGTAGAATGAAATATAATAATTCGATTTTTTCATCTAAATCCAAAGGAAAAGCGACTAAATTCTTACATTCTAGCTTTGAGATCTCAATTAGGGTTAAAATACGCGAAGAAACTCGAGATTCAAATGTTTCTTATCGGCGAATGAATAATACGAATAAGAAATGGATAATGTTTTCGCGAACGGATAAAATCTGATTGACATTCAATTAACAAAAGTTCTACGAATTCCGAGCTCTCTACATAATTTCCTTCAAAGTCCATTTTATCTGTTTGAGGGTCAAGTTGGTATGAAGGAAATGTTGCTTGGAGATGCTGAAATATTGTATAATCAGTCTTGAAATCCAATGTCACGTGTTGGCGATTCCTTCGAGAGATCAACTCCCAATTGATTCGCGATAATCTCGGAGAAGAGGGTTAGACAAGCGACGGTGATTCCGGACAACCAAATCTGGAACATGATGGACAGTTCGTCGATGGTCGTGGCAGTGACCGCGTTCATCTCAGTGCCGGCGTCACTCGCCAATATTGATCTAATTTTTAGAAACTGACGTATGTTTCTCGGGCCTAATTGAACAGTTTCCAAGAATCTAAAAGCCCTAAAAAGGGATTTTCAAAGATATTAAGGCAATAATATTTTTTTAATTCATTTTGTTGGCAAACTCTTCAGTGGAGGAAGCGAAATTCTCAAAAAGGACCAATCAATTGGGAGTAGGGTACTCGTCTGCCACTAATTATCTCGCTTTGTAAATTTTGAGGGAGCCATCTAGTTTCACACGCGAGAAATCGGAATGTGACGTAGCTTCCGCCTCACTCGTAAAGAGTTTGAAAAGGCAAAGTAGCCAATGGGCGCTCGAGAAGACGGTTCCGTGTCTTAATTCTTAAATTACATAAAGAGCCATCGATTGAATAGTTGGCAATTTGCCTTTATACGCTTGTTGCCTTTAGTATCAAGGTGGTTTTATGGATGTTTCTCTAGCGCGCGTGAAAATAAAGTTAAAACGTTAATTACAATAATCAACTTCCTGCAACATTCTTTTCGGTAGCAACGGATTAAAAATTAATGAATTGTAAAAGGTTTTAATCACAAATTTTCCGAAATATAATCTTTGGCCCGCGTTTTTCGATTTCATTTGGTTTATAATATAACTATTAAAATGCCGGTCGTGATCTAATATGGCGTATTTCGCAGTGCCGTTTGGGAAAGAGTCAAATAAATCGGAATTGTATTCTTCAAAGTAGAATGTTTCTTCGAATATTTGATCCATTATTGGAGAATTTTTTCTTAAGTGTTCAACGTAGGTTTTTAACGCGTAATTATGTTTATAAATTGCCGGTCTCATTCCGGGATATTTCTTGATATCTTCGAGAGTGTTTATTCGAACCGCGTTGGACACCATCATCTCGCTCTTTAAGTTGCCCGTGTAGGCTTTGATCAAGACGAACGTCCCCAGTAACCAACCACTCAACATCAATTTTGCCGAAAGTCGCCTCGGGAAAACATCCGCGGCTAAGGGTTAAGAAGGAATGTCATTGGTTAAATTTATTTATATTGTTTTACTCGCAATGAAGTACTCAACGGTTAAGAAGCAGATGAGAAATGAAAAACCAAACGTATTCCAAAAAGGGGAAACGCTTTCCGATTGACGAACGAACGAATCTCATTTTGAAAAGCCCGCAGACGAGGGATAATAACAGCAGACTAATTGTTAGCGAGACCCAAATTTTGGACTCGATGCCCTCCAACGAAAATTTCTTTCCCGCGTTAATTCCATCATTTACGACAGTTATCAATTTTACTGATTTTGTGTTCGTCGGAGGGGAAACGTATAACAATATGTTAGAACCTTTATTTGCAACATATAGCGCGCACGAATCGCAGAACTGCAATGGACTAAAAATTAACAACCCGAAAGGTGAATGTAAATCTATAGCCGAAAACGTACTTTAGCCATAACGCAATATGCTGAATATAATAAATGGTCAGGGGTCTCCATATTGTGTGCTTTTAAAAAATTATCCACTGCGACCTTGACATCGTCCAATGGCACGATTGTGATACTAAAGTGAACCACTCATTTAGTCGCGCGTTCTCGTAAAGATTTCCAATTATTATTATCAGAAGCCGATGAAACCCTCCTTTGAAGTCTATTACTCCCGGGTCTTGTCTACCACTCTCTGTATGGGTTAGTCTCAAAAATCGTGATTTGTACGCCTCCTAACGGTAGATATTTTCGGAGCGGGAGTTGGTCCAGCGAATATCTCTAGCAACCTTGAAGTTCGTCAACCAAACGTCGTCGTATGTGGAGAGAGAGAGAATTTCCTATGTTCCGTAGACAGGGGGGTATGAAGTAGGACCCCTCCGATCTCGTAAAATTGTGAATTTTACCCATGCAGAGAGGAGCGCTATATGGAACATTAGAGTAGTAGACTTCAAAGGAGGGTTCATCGGCTTCTGTTAATATCTTATTGAACGGAAACTTGGAGCTAAAAATGGATCTGATTTCGATTTTATTTTCGGAATCACCTGATGCCAAAAAACGTATTAGAGAATTTTCAAACAATTTTTAGACACGTGTTTGCTGTTTAAATTAATTTCTAAAGTTTAGTAAAATTTCCAAGAAAGTAAATGCAAAATCGGACCAATCATATTATTTCAGCCTTCAACAGCGCTTGTAATGTCCGAAACGATAGTGCGGCATTTATGTGCAAGGTCTTAGGCATCAAACGCCGGCCTATTGTTTTAGTGTTAACGCATTACAAGCGCTGTTGAAGGCTGAAATAATATGATTGGTCCGAATTTATAATTACTCTTAAAGAATGTTTATCAATCTTTAGAAATTAATTTGAACACCAAAAACGTGTCAAAAAATTCTGAAAATAAATTCAAAAGCTCTTCCATTTTTAGCTCCAAGTTTCCCTTTAATGTTAGCCTCACTTGACGTTTGATAGATTTTCCCAAATATAGTCAAAATCGTTTACGACATATTTTGCTGCTAGTACTTTCATAATATTTTCCTTGGTGTTTATTGTATCAGTCTGATGTAAAATACATAATACAATACGGTGCATCGAAAAAATCTATCATTTGAACTTACTCCTATTCGGAAATTGTAAGTTTCTTCTCGTAGCTCTGGCATCTCGCGTAATGTAGATGGTCCTTAAACTTAAATTTGATCTTCAAGTCGAAATCCAAACTCTCCTTGGCAGCTTTATTTCGGATTCAACAGGCTTAGCTGGATAGGAATTAGACCCGTTTATTCGAACGGATAATGCGAAGATAAAAATACGACGTTTCTCGAAATCCGTGTAGAATGAAATTTAATTATTAGATTTTTTCATCTAAATCGAAAAGAACAGCGACTAAATTCCTACATTCTTGCTTCGAGATCTCAATTTTGGGTTAAAATCCGCGAAGAAACTCTGGTTTCAAATGTTTCTTATAGCGAATGAATAACTCTTATCAATTTCCTAAATAACAATGAGTACGAATTGTAAGTTTGCCGTTACATTCGGATATTTACGTTAACTCGAATAAGAAATGGATATTTTTTTCGAGAACGGATTATATCTGATTGCCATTCACGATTGTCTTATTCAGTTAACCAAACTTATACGGATTCCGAGCCCTAACAGTTCTTGCTAATAGCCCCAAATCAAATTTAGGCTTGCCATTGCTAGGAAGGGACGGTCTGGCCTGTGACCCTGAAAGCCCCCTTTGATTATCATAATTAAACTTACCCGTTTTCTTCAATTACTTTTGAAAACCTTTTGATCGCCTTTAATTTTTCGGCTATCGTCGACCAAGTGCTTTATTGTTACCGTAACTTTACAATGTATTCATTTTATTATTAGAACAAAAGTGTGCCTTCTTGACCTAGAAAATAAGCGAGGCGATTATTTATTGTATATTTAAAGGGAGCCACAAAACGCTATCTCGAAATAACTACCAAGAGTGGATCAAGCGTGAGTAACTCACCAAAAAGATTCATTTGCCGTACCTATTAACCAGAGAACCACCAACGCTATCAGTTCGCGGTATTCACTTAAATTTCAATTGAAATCTTCTTTATATAATGATGTAATTTTGTTAATTATAACGCGAGATATTAGCGAATCTTGTTTTAAAGTAAATTAATCGAAATTTTATCATTTCCGTACCTATTATCTCGCGTTCTAATATCGCTCGAACTTTACTTCCGACGAACCGTAAAAGTCAGACATAGTTCGTGCTATAATTTGACAATTTTAAGTTTAATTTTACTCTCGTTATGATAAGAGACTTATATTATAACGGTATTTTACGCGTAAACTCGAAGATGTCGCCACGATAGAGTCTAATATCCAAGACCCGTCACCGTCTGGCCTACAGCGTGCCCACCCGCTTTCGTGAGAGACGGGATACTGGGGAATGAGGTTAAAGAGAGAGTTCGATGAACTGGGAAATAAATAAATCAAACAATCCTTACCCCCATAATAACTGCGACCCATATCATGAAAATCAGCGCCATCTCGTGTTTTTTCCATCGTACTAAATAACCCTTTACTACCGCCTTAATCCTTTTCTCTACCCGTTTTCGTATATACTCCTATGTTCTAAGCTGGTTCGCTCTTGATTCTAATCATTAAACTTTATTTGAAACTCCACAAAGCGTTTTCGTGAGATTAAAAGTTAAGTCTGTTGACATTGTTTGTGAAAGCGTGTCCGTGACGCTCCTTTAATTAAATTTTTCGCTTAGGTCAGCTATGAAAGTTTTAGTATTTTATCTATTTTCACTGACATATATTTCTTTAATTTTCCACGAATTCTAAATGCGAAATTTCTTAGCCATCGTTATTAGTATACACCTTTATCTAAACTCGAATTTCATTAGAAACCGTAATGTTATTTCCAATGGACCCACGGCGCTTGATAACTGAAATCGTCGTCTTATTGTTCCCACCGTCCACTGAATTCGAATTAATACAGACAAAGGTACTTTGACAAAAAATTGATAAGACCATTTTAGGTTACAAGAGTTTCTCATAATGAAAGATTGATAAGGTTTATGAAGTAAAGAGTAGAAGATGCCAGAATGGGTTACGAAAAGGTTAAAAGATAAACTAAGCCGAGCTTAATTAATTGGTTCTAAATTGATAAACAAAAATTTAATTTATTAAGCAATAGATAAGCTTTTTTCAATGGAATTT
The DNA here is from genome assembly GCA_963920705.1 of Odiellus spinosus. NCBI lineage: Eukaryota > Metazoa > Arthropoda > Arachnida > Opiliones > Phalangiidae > Odiellus > Odiellus spinosus. The sequence continues at coordinate 1,348,223 of CAWUCO010000002.1, forward strand.
TTACCAGGAACTGTAAATTACAATCACTGGGTTCTTATACTAGGGTAGCCCTCTTCAGTCGTTTAATTTTGACTGTTATATTATATCAGGAGTATTCCATTAAATTCACCTTAATACCCTCTTCAGACGAGGCTTAATTAGCCGTGGTTTAATCAGATTTAACCGAGGTTTACATAGCCTTTTCAGTTCAATAAACCTCGGTTTATTTTGAATAAACCATGGTTAAATCTGATTAAACCGGCTAGTTACGCCTTGTCTGAATAGGGTATTACTCACCGTAATCTAAAAGTAGCCAAGATTTTCTTCTCTTTAGATTTTTGTCTTTAATAATAATCGTTCCTGGGCATATATAAAGCCCCGTTTTCATGGTCGCGTGTACGCTAAAACTAGCGTGGAGAAAATGCTAGAGTATTTTTTTCGCTCGTAATTTAGCAGAGCTTGAAGCTATGGCGTCCGCGTGAAATATCTGTTTCGTTTAGATTTTCGCGTGTTGCGTGTAAAAATTTAGCTTACAAGCGACCATGAAAATGAGGCTTAAGCGAGATTTACTGATTCGGTACTCATCGCGCCGATGGGTGGTTTACGTTAGCGTTATAATTCTGGTGAATTCTCTCACTTGATTTGAAACGCAACAAAAAGTTTTAGTGAGTTTTTTTTCTATTAGCATTGTTTTTGGGAGCGTGTCCGTGACGCAGTTATTATTAAAGTTATCGCCTCGGCCAACTTTATATAATATAATTATTATCACAGGTAAATGATGATTCAAGTTTGCAACAAGGCATATTACGATTGGTACGTGGTTCTGAAAGTTTTGTCGTCAGAGTTTTCGCCCGAGGAGAGAGGAAAAAATCCAAAAATTCTAAACGGTCGAGATACGGAATTCGAAATTGCCCTCTCTAGCGGTTGAGATTGGAACTAAGTAGGCGGTGATAATATCCCGCTGGACTTTCTATACGTTTACGGGGGTGAAAATGTATCGACGGAAAACGATTCTTCCCTCTCTCTCGCGAAACGATGGAGCTTGTCTCGCCCGGCCGTCGCGACTTCGAGTCTGATTTACTCAATAGAAAGAAAATACTGGGCCTAGCCGCTTTTCTGTACAAATTTCGGAATACTTCGGATGAAACCGTGGACTGAGAAAATCGGACTCACTTCATCGTCACCCGCAGTATGTCGTCTTATAAACTTGAAGGATGATTTACTTGTGATATTATATTATATTATTATAATACAGCCTACTAAGGAGAGGGTTTAGCTAAATATAATGAGATTGATGGAGAGAATTAGATTTTTCTATGGGGTTTATTATTGCGTATTTAATATTTCTCTAGTGTTTGCAATTTTTATATCTTTTATTAATTGAATAGAGCGAGAGAATTAATTTCAGATATTAATCTTATTATTAATTTGCTTAAAATAGACTATCAATCCAGTTAACTTATCCGAAGAAAATATAAATAAATAATACTCGTATCTGTTTTTATCCGAAAATGGCAACTTATCCTAGAATATTTTCTCAGTTATAGAAGAACATTTTAAAAATATATTTAATTCAAAAATAATAAATAAAATTTAAACCAAACAGCTTGGTTTTATTTTATTTATTTTCTTCGAATTGTTAGTAAATAAGTGAAAATCATTTTTGTAAGATAGTAAATATGGTTATGACGTTTTCCACGTTTATTGAACAATACAACTCTTTTTTATATTCGTGCGGATAGAAGATTAGTTACATACGTGTTTTTTAAGAGTTTATAAGACTAAGATCCTTAATATCTAAACGGGATTTTATTAAAGAGACAAAAAGTTGCTTAAAACCACCTCCAATGAATATCTGGATGGTGTTGTCCATAAAACCGGACATAATGCAATTAGCCATAATTTAATTTATGTTTTATTTATTTATATATATTAAATTTATTTATTAAATTTATATTCATTTATTAAGATTAAGAATATGACAATTCTATAGCAAATTTGCTTTAAGAAAAGAGTAAAGTGCTTGTTATATCAAAAATTGAGACATCTTAAACCCAAGTTTTCTAGTTAATTAAACAATAGTGAGGAATTTATGATCTTGAAGGTCATTGCCTTCTCATCCATAATTATACCGCTCCCGTAGTTTAATACTCTCAAAGAAGGTCCAGTTTTACGTCACAGCCCATCACTTAAAAGTAGGCAAAAAGTCATCACCCCTGTCTGGCTAGAGTGATTTGGACTTTTCAGCTCGATATTTTTAGAGTGTCTCGAATCAGAATCTGCCGGTACGTTTACCCCTACCTTGCTGATAGTATTAAGCTACGGGGCGTGGTTTACTTAATTATGGAATAAACTGATGGACTTTTGATTGCAACTATTAAATTAATAAGAAACTCGATTAAGTTGACCTCTCGAGGTTAATTTAAGCGCCTCGAGCTTGGATTTCATACAATTTTCTATATTTTCACTCGAAGCAGTCGCTATTGACATGGGTTGATAATTTCATATAATAGTGCTTAATTATTCAAGTAGTTATACATAAATACATTTCATTAAAAATACATTTAAATTTAAGTTATATAATGCATTAATATATCATTTTCAATTGGTATTCGGGGATAATCTGACAAAGTGACACCCTTTCATATTATTTGCTAAAACATATTGATTGAATAATTTTTTAAATTTTAAACGCAGTTTATGATCATTCGAATATTGCTGTTGAAATGTTTCTTCGAAGTTCTTGTTATTAATGATATTAGCCATCAGCTTGGATATAATATTAGGCTGTAAAGATATTTAATCAGCTCCACAGTGTAGTGTTCAAGACCAAGCTAATAAGAGCCGGAATAACATTAATTTATTGTGAAAGAAATTTTCGTTATTTATAATGTTAGATTGAAAATAAAACTGTTCTTGATCCTAGATCTCAAAATCGGATGCCAATTAAAATAATGGATATCCATTGATATCTAGGTTTTTCAGATATTTTAATCTCGGAAAAATTAAGTTAATATAAATCCACAAATTATATAAACAGACGCGTATCAAATGCTGGATACGAATTAGACCCGGAGATAAAAGTTTAAGCTCGATTAATAAACAAATCGCGTTTATTAATTTATTATTTAATTCTACGAATTCCGAGCTCTGTACATAATTTCCTTCAAAGTCCATTTTCATCTGTCAAGTATGGAGGAAACGTTGAGTGTAACTTGAAGATATAATAATCAATCTTGAAATCCAATGTCACGTGTTGGCGATTCCTTCGAGAGATAAACTCCCAATTGATGCGCTATAATCTCGGAGAAGAGGGTTAGACAAGCGACGGTGATTCCGGACATCCAAATATGGAAGATGATGGACAGTTCGTCGATGGTCTTGGCAGTGACCGCGTTCATATCAGTGCCGGCGCCAATCGCCAGTATTGATCTAAGTTTAAGAAACTGACGTATGTTACTCGGGCCTGATTGAACAGTTTCCACGTATCTAAGAGCCCTAAAAAGGAATTAGCAAGGGATATATTAAGTCAATAATATTTTTTTTAATTATGTCTGTTTGCAAACTCTTGAGTGGAGGAAGCGAAACCCTCAAAAAGGAGCAATCAATTGGGAGTAGGGTACTCGTCTGCCACTTATTGTCTCGATTAGTAAATTTTGAGGGAGCCATGTAGTTTCACTCGCGAGAAATAGAATGTGACGTAGCTTCCGCCTCACTCGTAAAGAGTTTGAAAAGGCAAAGTAGCCAATGGGCGCTCGAGAAGACGTAACAAGCCATCGATTGAAAAGTAGGAAAAGGCCTTTATACTCTTGGCTTTTTAATCAATGTGGTTTTACGGATGTTTCTCTAGCGCGCGTGATAATAAAGTTAAAACATTAATTACAAATAATCAACTTCCTGCAACATTCTTTTCGGTAGCAACGGATTGAAAATTAATGAACTGTAAAAGGTTTTAATCACCAAATTTCCGAAATATAATTTTTGGCCCCCGTTTTTCATTTTCTTTCGGATAAGATTATCCTTATGACTAATTTCATACTTTAAATTCCATTCGTCATCTAATATGGCGTATTTCGCAGTGCCGTTTGGGAAAGAGGCAAATAAATCGGAATTGTATTCTTCAATGTAGAATGTTTCTTCGAATATTTGATCCATTATTGGAGAATTTTTTCTTAAGCGTTTAACGTGGGATTTTAACCGGTAATTATGTTTATAAATTGCCGGTCTCATTCCGGGATATTTCTTGATATCTTCGAGAGTGTTTACTCGATCCGCGTTGGACACCATCATCTCGCTCTTTAAGTTGCCCGTGTAGGCTTTGATCAAGACGGACGTTCCCAGTAACCAACCGCTCAACATCAATTTTGCCGAAAGTCGCCTCGGGAAAACATCCGCGGCTAAGGGTTAAGAAAGAATGTCATTGGTTAAATTTATTTATATTGTTTTACTCGCAATGAAGTACTCAACGGAAGGAATTTCCTTTTGTTAAACTATTTTTAATAGTTTTATCAGAAGCGGATGACCGTCCTTTGAAGTCTACTCAAAGCGTGATGCTAATACAAGAATACTAAAACAAACAAACAAAAAATACAGAGAGAGAGAGAGGAGAGAGAGAGGAGAGAGAGAGAGGAGAGAAGAGAGAAGAGAGAAGAGAGGAGAGAGAGGAGAGAGAGGAGAGAGAGAGGAGAGAGAGAGAGGAGAGAGAGAGAGGAGAGAGAGAGAGGAGAGAGAGAGAGGAGAGAGAGAGAGGAGAGAGAGAGAGAGGAGAGAGAGAGGAGAGAGAGAGAGGAGAGAGAGAGGAGAGAGAGAGAGGAGAGAGAGAGGAGAGAGAGAGGAGAGAGAGGAGAGAGAGAGAGAGAGCGAGAGAGCGAGAGAGCGAGGGAGCGAGGGAGCGAGGGAGCGAGGGAGCGAGAGAGAGCGAGAGAGAGCGAGAGAGAGCGAGAGAGAGCGAGAGAGAGCGAGAGAGAGAGCGAGAGAGAGAGCGAGAGAGAGAGCGAGAGAGAGAGCGCGAGAGAGAGCGCGAGAGAGAGCGCGAGAGAGAGCGCGAGAGAGAGCGCGAGAGAGAGCGCGAGAGAGCGCGAGAGAGAGCGCGAGAGAGAGCGCGAGAGAGAGCGCGAGAGAGAGCGCGAGAGAGAGCGCGAGAGAGAGCGCGAGAGAGAGCGCGAGAGAGAGCCCGAGAGAGAGCGCGAGAGAGAGCGCGAGAGAGAGCGCGAGAGAGAGCGCGAGAGAGAGAGCGAGAGAGAGCGAGAGAGGGCGAGAGAGAGCGAGAGAGAGCGAGAGCGAGAGAGAGAGAGTCAGAGAGTGGGTGAGAGAGTCAGAGAGTGGGTGAGAGAGTCAGAGAGTGGGTGAGAGAGTCAGAGAGTGAGTGAGAGAGTCAGAGAGTGAGTGAGAGTGAGTGAGAGAGTCAGAGAGTGAGTGAGAGAGTCAGAGAGTGAGTGAGAGTGAGTGAGAGAGTCAGAGAGTGAGAGAGTGAGTCAGAGAGTGAGAGAGTGAGAGAGAGAGAGAGAATTTCCAATTTTCCGTAGAGAGAGGGTCTGAAGTAGCTCCACCCCCCATGAACCAGTAAAAGAGGAAAATTTTCCCCATCAGAGGAACATTGGAGTAATATAGACTTCACAGGATGGCTTAATCGGCGTTTTGTTTTACTAATGATCGAGGTACTCAACGGTTCTGAAGCAGATGAGAAACGTAAAACTAGGGCTGGGCGAGTAGTACTTTTAGGGTACCGAGTCGAGTATCGAGTACCAAAAATTTTCGTTGTCGAGTACCGAGTCGAGTATCGAGTAGTTGGGCCTTGGTTAATTTTCATGCACTCGAGTACTCGCGAGTTTTAACTAATTAAGGAGTGAGCTTAGGTTTAACCATTCAACACTAACAATAACAATATAAAGAAAATCATATTTTAAACTTTTACAACTGTTAACGCTTTTTGTGTTATATCACATTACATGAAGTAGAGATCAGTCAGAACAAAAGTTAGAAAATTTCACTGTTTAGATTCAGGAACTTTTAGATTTTCATGTAGAAATAATAAATCAGTGCTTGCAAAGAAAGTTCCACTTTCCCAACTTACGACCCAAAAGTATAAATCCAAAAGAATATAAGCTCCATTGCCTGCAGGCTTTGTATTAAAACTTCAGAAGACCGAAATCCAAACTAAAACTAAAACGCTTGCAGGGTCCAGGCAGGTCCTATCCCGCCAAGAAATTCCATTTCGCCGCCTGGAGGGATAAGAAAGTCTAGAGAGGGGTTGTCAGGTGGCTGTATTAATTTTTAGTAAAAATCGATGGAGCAGACGACGCGATAGAGGCGCTATTTTCAAATAGCCTTTATCGCGTCGTCCGCATCATCAATTTTTACAAAAAATATAACTGTGTTACATGACAACCCCTCTCTAGACTTTTGTATCTCTGCAGGCGGGGAAGAGCCAGCCTGAGCGTTTTTATGTCCACACAATTTTTTTTATTTTTTCTTAACTTTCCTTTGTGTACAAAGTCGATATTAATTTCTATTTACTAGCCTTGCCGAGTTTCTAATGGGTTCCGGGGAATTCTTATCGCGAATGCTTATCGAGTAGTTTGTCGAGTAGTAAAACCAACACTCGATACTCGTCACGAGTAGTAAAATGAGGTCGATCGAGTACCGAGTCGAGTACTCGACTCGGTACTCGATCGAGTTACTCGAATCAATCGAGTACTCGCCCAGCCCTACGTAAAACCAAACGTATTCCAAAAAGGGGAAACGCTTTCCGATTGACGAACGAACGAATCTCATTTTGAAAAGCCCGCAGACGAGGGATAATAACAGCAGACTGACTATGAGGAAAATCCAAATTGTGGACTCGATGCCTTCCAATGAAAATTTCTTTCCCGCGTTAATTCCGTCATTTACGACAGTTATAATTCTTACCGTTACTACTCTCAATGGAGGGGTAAGGTGAAAATTTTTACTATATTTTGTTGTAGCTTCATACATACACGAATCGCAGAACTGCAATGGAGGAAAAATTAACAACCCGAAAGGAGAATGAAAACCAATAGATCTAATTTAATTAAAAGATATTCCGAAACGTACTTTTGCCGCAACGCAATACACTGAATATGTTTTTTCAGCGATCGTCATATTTTGTTTCCGCGCATAAGCATCCACCACGAGCTTCACATCCTCCCATGACACGATTGTGTGACTAAAGCGAAACTCTTGTTTAGTTGCGCGTTCTCGTAAAGATGTCCAATTATTAATATTTTCAAAAGTCTATCTCTCTATTCAATAAAAGTAAACAATACCCCGTTGCTTAATTCTATTAGCAAAGGTGCAGTGTTACGTCATAGCCCATCACTTAAAAATAGCGAAAAACGTCATCACCCCTGTCTGGCTCGTATGATTTGGACTCTTCCTCGATATTTTGAATCAGGAGAGAGGGACGAAATTTAGGCGGGCCGCGCTTGACTATATTGTCTTCCCAGAACTCCGTTATTTCTCCGTAGAGTGGGGCTTCCGATTTGACAATTTACACGTGGCGACTGTGGCCGCTAGAGTGTCTCGAATCAGAATCTGCCGATACATTTACCCGAACCTTTGCTGATGGTATTAAGCTACGGGGCGTTGTTAACTTTTATGGAATAAACTGATAGACTCTTGGTATTTTATTAATGTTGGCCTTACTTGACTTTTGATAGGTTTTTACAAATATATTCTCCCGCGTTTGTGCCATTTTTTCCCGCTAGTAGTTCCATAACTATTTCCTCTGTGTATAGTGTATCAGTCTGATGTAAAATACATAATATAGCTTATGGTGACGGGAAAAAAATCAAACATTTTAACTCACTCCTATTTTAAAATTGTAAATCTGTTCTTCTCGTAGCTCTGGCATCTTGCGTAATGTAGATGGTCCTTAAACTTATTTTTGATCTTCAAGTCGTGTTTCTCTAACGAAAAATCCAAACTCTCCTTGGCCGCTTTATTTCGGATTAAACAGGCTTATCTGGATTCACGGAGATCTTGAATTTCTTTGCGTTGAAGGGTCATCGACCAATCGAATGACATTAGAAGTCTCACGGAGATCTCGCCTCATTGGTCGCTGACCCATAAATGCGAAGAAATTCAAGATGTCCATAAATCAGGCTAAGCTTATTTTCTGGGTAAATTTTTTATTTCTAGTTTATGTTCCTGAAATTCAAATGCGACTAAGCTATAGAAATTAATTTGAACATTGAAAATCTCCTCTTAATTATCTTAATCATATTTCTAATTAATTAGAAATATTTTCCATTTTTATCTTGGAATTTACAATTGAATATCTTTTACAAGAATACTAGATTGTGGAAAAAATATATTTTTAATTCTTTGAAGTGTAATCAAATCTCTTTAAATTGATAGCGGGAATTTACAATTTTTTATCAAAGTTGCGAAAAGTTCTTTGAGCTCAGAATCGGATAATGAATTTTTACGGATATCCATTGATAACTAGACTTTTTTCCGATATTTTAATCTCGGATAAATTAAGTGAATATAAATCCACAAATTATATAAACATACGCGTATCAAATGCTGATTACGAATTAGACCCGGAGATAAAATTTTAAGCTCGATTAATAAACAAAATTACGCGTTTGTTCGAACGGATACTGCGAAGATAAAAATACGACGTTTCTCGAAATCCGTGTAGAATTAAATATAATAATTATATTTTAATCTAAATTGATAGAAATCGACTAAATTCCTACATTCTAGCGTGGAGATCTCGATTTCAGTTAAAATATGCGAAGAAACTCGAAAGTTTTCTAATGTTTCTTATCAGCGAATGAATAACTCGTAAAACTTTTATCAATTTCCTAAATAACAATGAGTACGAATTGTAAGTTTGCCGTTACATTCGGGTATCCGTTAACTCGAATAAGAAATGGATATGTTTGTCGCGAACGGATAATATCTGATTGACATTCACGATGATCTTATTCGATGAACAAAAGTTATACGAATTCCGAGCTCTAACAGTTCTTGCTAATAGCCCAAAATCAAATATTTGGCTGGCCATTGCCAGGAAGGGACGGGTTTGGCCTGTGACCTTGATTGCCACCTTTGATTATTAGCACAATTGAACTTACGTATTTTCTTCACTTTCTTTTGACCACCTTTTGATCGGCTTGAATTTTCCGGCTATCGTCGACCGAGTGCTTTATTGTAATCGTAACTTTAGTCATTTTATTATTAGAACGAAAGTATGCTTTCTTGCCCTAGAAAGTAAGCGAGCCGGTTAATTACTGGCGAGTCATAAACACGCCATCTCGAAATAAGTTTAACAGGGCTATCAAGAGTGGATCAAGCATTTGTAACTCACTAAAAAGGCTCATTTTCCATACCTATTCACTTTAAATTAAATTGAAATTTTCTTTAGTTCTTGACTTAATTTTGATAATTATAACGCGAGAGATAAGCGAATCTTGTTTAAAAATAACTTATCGAAAAACTATTTCCGTACCTATCTCGCGTTCTAATATCGCTAGAACTTTACTTCCGACGAACCGTAAAAGTCGGACGTAGTTCGTCGTATAATTTAACAATTTGAAGTTTAATATTTACTCTAATTACGATAAGAAATATATATTATAACGGGGTTTTTCGTGTAAACTCGAAGATGTCGCCACGATAGCGCCTATATTATCCGAGATCCGTCAGCGTTTAGCCTACAGCGTGCCCAGCCGCATCCAGGATAGGCGGGATACTCGGGGAAAGACATAAGATTGAGTTCAGTAGACTGAGAAATAAATCATTCCCAAACGAAGCTTACCCCCAGAAACACTGAGACCCCTTTTATGCAAATCAGCGCCATCTCTTGTTTCTTCCATCGTACTAAATAACCGCCTTAATCCTTTTGGAATATACTCCTAAGTTCCTAGCTGGTTCGCTCTTGATTCTAATCATTAAACTTCATTTGAAACGCAACGAAAAGTTTTAGCGAGTTTTTTCTATTAGCATCGTTTATGGGAGCGTGTCCGTGACGCTCCTATTATTATCGTTTCGGCAAACTTTATAAAATATAAATAATTATTAATATATATATCATCACAAGTAAACCATGCTTCAAGTTTACAATACAATAAGACATATTACGAGTGGTACGTGGTTCAGAAAGTTTAGTCTCAGAGCTTTCGCCCGAGGAGATAGGAAAAAAATCCAAAAACTCTAAAATGGTCGAAATACGGAACTCGAAATTGCCCTCTCTAGCGGTTGAGATTGGAACTAAGTAGGCGGTGTTAATATTGGACTGAACTTTCTAGACGTTTACGGGGGTGAAAATATATCGACGGAAAACGATTCTTCCCTCCCTCTCGTGAATCGAAGGAGCGTGTCTCGCCCGGCCGTCGCGATTTCGAGTCTGATTTACTCTAGAAAGAATATACTGAGCCCGGCCACCTTTCTGTACAAATTTCGGAATACTTTGGGTGAAACCTTGGACTCAGAAAATCGAACTCACTTCATTGTCACCCGCAGTATGTCGTCTTAAATACTTGGAGGATGATTTACTTGTGATATTAACTACTATTATTATAATATAGCCTACTAAGGAGAGGGTGTAGCTAAATATGATGAGATTGGTTTAGAGAATTAGATTTTTCTATGGGGTTTATTATTGCGTATTTATTCGCCTAATATTTCTCTAGTGTTTGCAATTTGTATATCTTTTATTAATTGGAGAGATCGACTGAATTAATTTCAGATATTATTCTTATTATCAATTTGCTTAAAATAGACTATCAATCCAATTAACTTATCCAAAGAAAATATAAATAAATAATTCTCATATCTGTTTTTATCCGAAAATTGCAACTTATCCTAGAATATTATCCGAGTGATATAATTCGGATAAGAACAATTTAAAAATATATTAACTTCAAAAATAATATATAAAATTTAAACCAAACAGCTTGGTTTTATTATTTTATTGATTTTCTCCGAATTGTAAATAAGTGGAAACCGCGAACTGGTTCGTTGTTTGATAAAAGGTCCGGCAAATGATCGTTTTTGGTGAGTTGTCCATTGAATACCGCCTTAAATAACCATTTTTGTAAGATAGTAATTTTAGTAATGCCATTTTTAATGTTAATTGAACAATACAAATCTTTTTTATATTCGTGCGGATACAAGAATAGTTACATATGTGTTTTTAAGAGTTTATAAGACTAAGATTCTTAATATATAAACGGGATTTTATTAAAGAGACAAAAATGTGCTTTAAACCACCTCCAATGAGTATCTGTATGGTGTTGTCCAGAAAAACCGGACATAGTGCAATCAGCCATAATTTAATTTATGTTTATATTCATTTATTAAGATTAACAATATGACGAGTCTTGCAAATTTGCTTTAAGAAATTTGTTAAGGTGCTTATTATGTCCCATATTTGATGAAGACCTCTTAAACAACGCCCGGTAGCTTAATACCAGCAAAGGGCAGGATTTGAATTAGTGCCCGTATTGATCTGATTTCGTGTAAACTTATTTCGTAATGACAGAAGCTCGTAATGTTTTACCCTCATTATATCCATTTCTTTCAAAATTTATTGACAAATGTGTGTACTGTTCGAGGCGGAATAATCATACGATTATGATGTCGAATTTATTCTTCAAACCTTAATCAAGCTTTAGAAAAAAACAAATAGAAAAAACAAATTAGGCTAATTGTTTGAATCTTCTCGAAAAGGTTTTTCGTCACTATGATTCCGAAACTAAATAAAAACCTTTAAAAGTAGAATTACCAATTTTTTGTCACAAACCGCGAATATTTTATCGCGTTTTTAATTTTTCGAAATGTTTGGTTTATTTCCAGCACTCGCGTTCGCTCGACCCCTGCGTTTCGGCTTCACCTCGCTACCGTTGGAACGGGAAATTAAGATGGCGGCCGTTTACGCGCGCGTTCGTTAATTGTGAAATTAAAATCGTGTTAATTGAAGTTTAAAGCGCGGTATTTGTGCGGATTTTGTGACTACTGGATAACATAAACAACCAAGATTCAAATTCAATCAAGACTGAAGATTTAATCGCGGTAAGTCGAAGAACTTTTGCATATCTTAATTTGCCATTTGGAGTTGGGGACTTTGCTTCAATTTAAGGCACGAAAATAAGTTTTTTAAAGCCAATTTTGGGGGAAATAATAATTTTAAATCAAACAACCTATTATGTTTTACAATGTCGATTATTTGAGAAAAAAACATCAGTTGTACTGATTTCTACTCTGGAATAGAGTTGACCTCTCGAGGTTCATTTAAGCGCCTCTATATTTTCACTTGAAGCAGTCACTAATGACATGGGTAGATGATTTCATATAATAGTGCTTAATTATTCAAGTAGTTATACATAAATACATTTCATTAAAAATACATTTAAATTTAAGTTATATAATGCATTAATATATCATTTTCAATTGGATTTCGGGGATAATCTGACAAAGTGACACCCTTTAATATTATTTGCTAAGAAATATTACTTGAATAGTTTTTTAAAAAGTTTGCAACGCTGTTTATAATCACTGGAACATTGCTGTTGAAATGTTTCTTCGAAGTTCTTGTTATTAATGATATTAGCCATCAGCTTGGATATAATAATAGGCTGTAAAGATATTTAATCAGCTCCACAGCGTAGTGTTCAGGACCAAGCTAATAATGTTACATTGAAAATAAAACTGTTCTTGATCCTATAGCTCGGAATCGGATAATGATTAACTTAGTATATCCATTGATAACTAGGCTTTTTTCAGATATTTTAATCTCCGATAAATTAAGTTAATATAAATCCACAGATTATATAAACAGACGCGTATCAAATGCTGGATACGAATTAGACCCGGAGATAAAATTTAAGGCTCGATAAATAAACAAATCGCGTTTATTCGAACGGATAACGCCTAGATAAAAACAGGACGTTTCTCAAATCCGTGTAGAATGAAATATAATAATTATAATTTAATCTAAATTGAAAGGAACAGCGACTATTCTAGCTTCGAGATATCAATTTTGGGTTAAAATCAGAGAGAATAAACTCGAAAGGTTTCAAATTGTTCGTTATCGGTGAATGAATAACTCGTATCAATTTCCTATAACAATTAATGAGTACGAATAGTAAGTTTGCCGTTACATTCTTGTATACGTTAACTCGAATAAGAAATGGATAATTTTTTCGCGAACAGATAAAATCTGATTGACATTCAATTAACAAAACTTCTACGAATTCCGAGCTCTCTACATAATTTCCTTTTAAGTCCGTTTTATCTGATTGAGGGTCAAGTTTGAAGGAACTGGGAGATGATGAAATATTGTAAAATCAGTCTTGAAATCTAATGTCACGTGGTGGCGATTCCATCGAGAGATAAATTCCCAATCGATTAGCTAGAATCTCGAAGAATAGACTGAGACAAGCGATTGTGATTCCGGACAACCAAATCTGGAACATGATGGACAGTTCGTCGATGGTCGTGACAGTGGGTGCGTTCATTTCGGTACCCCCGTCCGTTGCTAAGAAGGATTGAATTCTCATTAATCGACTTAAGTCACTCGGGCCTGATTGAACAGTTTCCACGTGTCTAAGAGTTCTAAAAAGGGAATTTGAAAAGGATATTAAAGCAATAATATCATAAATACAGTCTCTTTGCAAACTCTTGAGCGGAGGAAGCGAAACCCGCAAAAAGGACTGCCTAGTTCAAGTACTAGAACCATCTAGCTTAACTCGGAATGCGACGAAGCTTCCGCCTCACTGGTAAAGAGTTTGAAAAGGCAAAGTAGCCAATGGGCGCTCGAGATGACGAATCCGTGTTACCAATCGGACTGAATCGGAGGTCATTAACATTATTGAAATGTGAGAAAGAAAAAAATTCTTAATTTTCTCTACGAAAAGAGATACGCCTCTTCGGGGAATAGCGAGTTCGGGAGACGGGTGCCTTGCGGTGTTTCGACAACAAAGAAGGTATGGAAAGAGTGGTTTTACGGAGGTCTCTCCAACGCGAGTGAAAATAAAGTAAAAACATTTATTACAAATAATCAATTTCCTTCAAAATACTTTTCGGTAGCATCAGATTAAACATTAATGAATCATAACGGCTTTTAAAAGCCTTTGAATAAAAGTATTTCCATTGATTCCTTTCGTTAGAGACTCTTCGGTAGTTATTATGGCGTATTTCGCAGTGCCGTTCGGGAAAGTGTCAAATAAACCTGAATTGATGTTTTCATAGTAGAATATTTCGTTGTATAGTTGGTCGATTATTGGAGAATTTTTACTTAAGCTTCTAATGTATTTTTTTAACCAAAAGTGAAATTTATAAATTGCGGATCTCATTCCTGGATGCTTCTTGATATCTTCGATAGTGTTTATGCGATTTGCGTTGGACACCATCAGCTCGCTCTTTAACTTGCCCGTGTAAGCCTTAATCAAGACAGACGTCCCTAGTAACCAACCGCTCAACATCAATTTCGCCGAAAGTCGCCTCGGGAAAACATCCGCCGCTAAGAAGTCAAGATTAAATTTGGTTTTATTACTTTTACTCTCATTGAGGCACTCAACGAGAGATCTTACGTCGCTGAGCTATAGAGAAATGCCTCTTTGGGGAAAAGTGACTTCTAGAGACGAGTGGCGCCATCCGCCAAAATGGGAAATCGGATGCAAATACTTGTTTTCAAGAGATTTCAAATGAGCCCTTTTTCAAATATGCGCGGAACATGTCATATTTTAGCAATCAATTTGCATATTTCTAGAAAACAAATAGGCGCGCGTCGTGCGCGCTCGGGAGCTCCAGTCTCGAGGTGGGGTGGGAAAGGGGGAGGTACTGTCAAAGCCACGTATTATCCCTGACTCAGAGATGGCGCTACAATCAACCCGTGGTTTGTCGACGACATCATGGACCAAGTATACTGTAAACGGCTCCACAGCGACAGTGACTAAATTCCCTGCATTTCGATCTCTCTAGTTTCTCCTACACTGAATTAATATCTTCCCCACGTCTACATACCGCGACTATAGCGCCATCTCCTACGCGTCCTACAGCAAACTAAATTTTATATCTCAAGCAAAAACCAATGGGGGCTGCGATTTTGTCGTGGTTCCCTCTACGGTATAATTTCTCCATGACGACATAAAGAATATGGGTGGAGGCGTATTTTATCTATAGCGCGTGCTACTCTATGGCGAGGTACTCAACGGTTCTGAAGCAGATGAGAAACGTAAAACCAGGCGTATTCCAAACACGGGAAACGCTTTCCGATTGACGAACGAACGAATCTCATTTTTAAAAGCCCGCACAAGTGGGATAATAACAGTACAATGGGGGCAATTCTCTAACTTTTTTATCGTGCACGCGCATACGATAACTCCGGTTTTATCGTAAATGTGATAAGTTATCAAAAAACGGTATTCTCTAACTTCCAAACGTGAAATTATCGAGCGCGAGATACGATAACCACCCGATAACTTAACAACAGGGTACTTGCTGTCGGTAACTCTTATCGAACGAAGAAAAAACATTTTTCATCATCCCCAATGTCATTTCAGAAGAGTTTTTAGGATATATAAAACAAAATATTAAAAAAATATTTGAATTTGGCGCCTAAAACTTTCCGGAAACCCGTTTATTTGGTGTGGGTGGTGTCTAACTTGTTTTTTTTTATCAAAATGGCAGCTAACGCTTTAATGTGTCTGGAGCTTTTACGCCAAAATGATTTAGAAAATAGACGAGCTTTACGTAGAGAGAGAGAGTTTTACGCGATCTAGGTCAAGCTTTTGAACTGCATGAAAATCAGTTTGTTAAGCTATTTCGCTTGTCGCGACCACTCGTCATTAATCTTTGCGAGCGATTGGACGCAAGGCTTAGCGGAATACGGATCAGTGCTTTGACTGTGGATTCTAAGGTAAGCCTGGGTTTGTCAAATTACTTTTTATGGTTGAACCCCTGAACATTGTTTTACAACTTTTAGATCTTGATTGCCCTGCGTTTTTACGCAACTGGGTCTTACCAAACTGGAGTTGGTCAAGAATTGTTATTAGCTGTGAGCCAACCAACTGTGAGTAGAGTTGTAAAGAATGTCAGCGAAGCTTTAGTCGATGAACTCCTTGATGAGTGCATAAGATTTCCATGCACTTTGGAAGAGCAAGCGAGAGTTAAAGTCCCGTAAGTATAAAACCTCAAAGCTAATTAGAGACTGTATTAATAACACCTTTAATCCTAGGTTTTTGGAGAGAAAGAGCTTTCCTGGTGTTATCGGAGCCCTTGATTGCACGCATGTAGGAATTGTTACCCCTACAAAGAAGGATGAACAATTAGATGCGGTTCATTTCTTTAATCGCAAGGGTTTTTACTCTATCAATGTTCAGCTTGTAAATTTCACTGTTTAATTTTTATTTGTATTCTCAATGATTTCTCATGACAAATTTGATGCGTAGATTTGTGATTTGGATCTTCGCATTCTAAATGTAAATGGAAAATTTCCCGGATCAACTCATGATTCTTTTATTTGGAAGTCTTCCATGGCGTGCAGTTTTCTGCAGTCCAAGCATAGGGAGGATGGGTTTAAAAACTCTTGGCTTCTCGGTAAGTAGTTGATCTAGTTTTTAATAAGTAGTCAGATCATAAGAAGTAAAATAAGGCAAAACTCTACACCTGGTCTTTAGGTTCAAATAATTGCTATCCCCATATTTATCTTTACCAATTTTATCATGTTCTCTAAATTATGAGAGTCGATTTAATGAAGGAATATTCCCGCTGTTTATCTGGCCAATTTGATCAATTCGCTATTAAAGGCCATACAAGTTTTCTGTATGGTTTTATTTTTAGATTAAAATGATTTTATTTCCTGCTACTTTGAAATGATATTGGTTTTGAAGATATTAAATTCAAATAATTTATTTAAGGTGATGCAGGCTACCCGCTTCAGCCTTGGCTAATGGTGCCAATATCACAGCCAGCCAATTTAGAGGAAGTCCGCTTCAATTCTCACCACAAAGAAGCCAGGAAGGTAGTTGAAAGGTGCAATGTAGTTTTGAAGGAGAGGTTTCGGTGCCTGCTAAAGGACCGGATATTGCATTACTCTCCGAGACGAGCTGCCAAAATTATATATGCTTTCTGCATACTCCATAACATCTGCATCATAAATAAAATCCCAGAGGATTATGATGAAGGAAATGTTCAGTTGGCACCAGAAGACTTACTCAATAGTGCTAATGATGACAACGAAGACCCAGAAGAACAACAACCAATCCTACAACCTCCAGGAGCTGGCACTAATTGGTTCAACGCTGGGCTTCAAGTTCGGAAACGAATTTTGAGGCATTTCCGATAGGAGTTTAAGCTGGAGGATTCAAAGGCCCTTTTAAGGGCCATTAGGCAATCAAAAAAAGGTAAACATAATGGGTTCTCCGCAAGTAATTATTATGTATAATAGAAACTTTCCTTTTTCAATGGTATACCCATATAAAAAAGAAAGTACAAATCAAATTTTCTTATCCCTGTTGTTCAGCAATCATCCATTATGATTACCTAATTTTGATTGTCTAATGACACCAGAAGTTTGTGAATTTGTTTTTTAACGCGAATAACAAACACGCGCGGAGTGCCTACCTTCTCGTGGTTGGTGTTGTTAACTAAGTTGCAGTTTAAATTATCACGTGTTAATTATTTATCGAGGCTAACAAGCAACTTAAAACTAAATGGCACACGTTTTATTCTTAAGGTAAACAATATTTAAAGATATGACTAAATGACTAAACATTCTTAATAAAAAATTAAGGTGAAGGAAAAGATCTTTCAACAAAGGTTTCGGCACACTTTACGAAGCACCGCAGTATATCAGTTCGTTCACTTTCAACTCTCGCACATTCCTCTGCGGCATCAGCAAGTCGCTTGAATTGTTGTGTAGTTTCTTCCAAAGCTTTAGTTCGCTTGGTTTGGACCTCAAACATGTTCCGGAAGAACTGGTCAGTAGATAAAGCTGAATCTGCCAGCACCCTGTCATATGGCCCAGCTCGTCTGGCTCTTGCTCTGCCTGTAAATCAATTTTAGACTCTTTCATCCCTAGAAACTGCGGCTGAAAGTAAATTACCAGCATTGGAATCTCTAGCAGAACTACCGCGTCTAGAATTACCGCGCCCGTGATTGTCAACTCTCTCAAACTGCTCAGGAGATCGCGCGGGTATGGGCGATTCTGAAATTTTATTGGTACTGTAGTAGAAATCTCGAGAAATTAAATGGTTTTCCATTAAAAATACCATTGTCATAAATTGGTACTTCCCGAGGGGTAAGGGACCTTCTGGCCTGACTACGAGGTGAAACTCCTTGTCTAGGTGGTGTTACGAGACGTTTTGTATGAGTTGCCGAATTTCGCGGATGAGAATAGGCGGGGGATTGTCTCGCCTGGTTACGAGGTGAAGCAACACGTTTCGGATGAGTTTATGAATTTAGCGGACGAGAAAATGGTGGGGCCAAATTTTGAGTTAAATTTGAAACAAGAATAGGAGGAGTAGTAGAAGTTGATGGACGCGATGAAGTTGTAACAGAGTTGGGTGACAAACTAAACCTATGTTCCTCGTCGAAGGCCAAAATTTGAGACAGAGCATTGTTATACAACTGACAATTTTCTTGAATTGACGTGCTATAAGAATCGTGCACCTATTGGTTATACAAATCTAGTGAATTACTCATTCTAGCTAAATATTTTAAGTACAATTTCACCACTCTAACTTACAGAGGTATCTATTTGAACATCTGACTACTCCTTAATGTATCAAAAAGAAAAATAAACATTTGAGTTCCTTAAACTTTTATGGTACTTTTTAAACGTAAAATTTTGTAATAAATATACATAGTAATGAAATTACCTCCATCAATGGAAAACCACCTTCACGCAAACTAGGGTTCTCAGTCACCTTTTGCCAGCCACCAGCCAACGCCAACAAACGCCCATCCAACTCAGATAAACCTCTGTTTAGAACCTTCTGGTCGATTTCCCCACCGCCAGTCTTTTTTTGCTCCTTAATAACATCCGCCGCCTTTCCCAAAACTTTGGTTTTCCAATCGGCTAAGGACTTTAAAATTAAGAAGTTGTAAATTATTGTTTTAATGAAGGGGACAACCAAGCTAAAAGCCCATTGAACCATAGAAAATATATATTTTCTATGATTGAACTAACTTAAATCTAAAAAAATTTCGGACTTGATTCTTTACTATAGTTATATCACTTTCTAAGGTTTATTCATGTTTTCAACTTACTCTTTTCCATGCAGACACGTTTTTAGTTGGGGGTCCTTCTCTATTAAGCTTCTTCGCCATTTCATCCCATAGTGAGTCTGAGAGTTCCTTGCTGAAGGAGCAAGACTACCTACCGCTTATTAATTGCGGATTAGCTTCTAACAAGCCTAGCATATTTTCCCGTTGGCGAGTTGTAAAGCGACCACATCTCGACTGTTTGCTCATTTCACTTGATTAAATAAAATTATTTAAATTAAAATAAAAAAAAATACAAACAGACAAACGAAAAATTACTTAAACTGGTTTCACGCAATCCCGCTCTTTTAAAACCGAAAAGTCGTCTGCATTCCGTGAAACATTTAGGATTGGTTAGATAGCGAAACCACGTGACCGGAAACAATATTTTTGGCGGCTTACGATTAATTTATCGTATCACCAAAGTTACCGTAAAAATGCTTATCGTAGATGGCGCGCGAGAGTTAGGGAATACGGATTTATCGAACGATCGATAAGGTCCCGCCCGGTAAAGTTATCACTTATCGTTTACGATAAAATACAGAAAAGCTAGAGAATTGCCCCCAATGACTGTTAGGGAAACCCAAATTGTGGACTCGATGCCCTCCAACGAAAATTTCTTTCCCGCGTTTATTCCGTCATTTACGACAGTTATAATATTTGCCGTTAATACTCTCGACGGAGGGCTAATGTAAAGTAATTGAGAATATTCGGTTGGAGCTCGATACAAACAAGAATCGCAGAGCTGCAATAGTCCTGGTCGATTTGCCGGAAATGGGCGCTCGTCTCATAGCCACGCCGCCATCTTTTTGTAGTAACAGGTTGCCAGACTATTTCTAATTTTATTTCCCACAAACCAGATTCACGTTGTTAGTCCAACGCCTCCTAGATGATAAAATATAGGAGGCGTTGGTTAGTCTGTCGCTATTTTCACACTACAAAAAGATGGCGGACGATCACGTGACAAAAGTTTTCCCCGCCAAATTTTTCGCGAGGGTCTCTAGACTTCCGGTTTTGGAAATCGACCAGGACTATGGAGGAAAAATTAACAACACGAAAGGTGAATATAAACCAATAACTCAAATTTAGCTATTTGATATTCCGAAACGTACTTTATCATAAGTAACATAATAGACATAAGTATGCCAATAAAGTAATTTATTTACTAACACCTTGTTATACAGTGATGACGTAAATTACGTCGATTTTTTTCAATGACGAAATTTACGTCATCAGCGTTACTCCTATAAAACGGATGTCGCGATATCCATTCGCCAAAGACTAAATATGAGACTAGACCAGAACATGTTAGTCCAATTATTTTATAGTTCGTGTAGAACAAGCTCTTAGTAAATATTTTGTATGGAAGAGATCCTTAATGGCATACTTATGTCTATTATGTTACTTATGACTTTATACACAACGCAATACACCGAATATGCATTTGTAGGAATCTTTAGTCCTCGCGAATAATTATCCACCATGACCTTGACCTCATCCCGTGGCACGATTGTGACACTAAAGTGAAACACTCGTTTAGTCACGCGTTCTCGTAAAGATTTCTAATTATTAGTATTTATAAAAGGCTATCACCTCCTTCCTTAAAGTATACAATGCCCCGTAGCTTAATACTTTCAGCGCGGGTAAATCATGCTTCAAGTTTCAGCAAGGTATATTTTGATTGATACGTGGTTCTGAAAGTGTTATCGTCAGAGCTTTCGCCCGAGGAGAGACGAAAAAAATCCAAAAACTCCAAAACGGTCGAGATACGGAATTCGAGATTGTCCTCTCTAGCGGTTGAGATTGGAACCAAGTAGGCGGTGCTAATATCGCGATGAACTGTCTAGACGTTTACGGGGGTGAAAATGTATCGACGGAAAACGACTCTCCCCCCTCTCTCGAAACGAAGTCTCGCCCGGCCGTCGCGAGTTCGGGTCTGATTTACCATGGATTAATTGTAAGTGCCTAAGGATAGACAGCGGAGGAACATTTCTTTAAAAAAGAAGCTAAACCAGTCGGCCCGGGGTTTAGGCTTCATACCTCTTACTACTCCCCTTTTTAGTGGATCAAACTTCTACCAGGGTTTTTAGAGTATTGTGAAGGTTAGAGGCCGAAGGGTTTTCTGGTTGTCCCTTGTGCTTGGAGCACCACCCACAAAACTCTAAACATTAGTTTCTTCCAACACCTAGCGACAGAACGTATATAATAATAAAAAAATCCATCTTTTTTTATTAAAATGTATTCTAAAATTCTTTGTGTATATCTACTTATATTCTTATAATATTTTTTAATATTTATTTTTGGTTAAATTTAAATTTTATTCCTGTCTGGAGCTAGATGGCGCTTTCTTAAACTCGAGTACTATCTGTACTGTGTAAGCCTGATTTTGTTAACCGCGGATTCGTGGAAGTCCTTGATTCGGGGACTCTCCGAAATTCGTCGCTAGATGGTCCTCCCTGTATAATATTAAGGTTTGAGCCCCTCTCTTCTTTCCCCTCCTCTTCAGAGATTCCTCCCGCTTCGAACGCCCGTGAACTAAGGGATTTTGCGTGACAGATACGTTCGGCCTCTAACCTCCCCAAATACTCTAAAAACCCTGCTTCTACAACGGACGGCTTCGAGCGAGAGAGAAAAGGGGGTGTAGCCCCATAAACTTAATACAAAGACTTTTTATCAGTAAATAAAATGTATAGCTGGCCTTCCCTAAGTTCGAGTGAAATTCTAAGAATTTACGAGGAGGCTAGGGTTCGATCGCGGATTGCGGTCCTTCTACATTCATTTTGATCCAAAAAAATAGGCCCTAAATCCAGTTTACCAATTACGGCCGCTACGTTGGTTAGGGCTGAAGAATTTTGAACTTTATCCGCCTGCTGTCTATCCTTAGGCACGTATAATTAATCCATGGATTTACTTTAAAAAGAATATACTGGGCCTGGCCGCCTTTCGGCCTACTTTGATAGTATTAAATTACGTGGCGTTGTTTACTTTTATCGATTAAATGTGACAGACTTTTGGTATTTTATAAATATTTGCCTTACTTGACGTTTGATAGGTTTTCCCAAACATAACCGAACACGACTGTGTAATCTTTTCTCGCTAGTAGTTCCTTAACTGTTTCCTCTGTGTATAGTGTATCAGTCTGATGTAAAATACATAATATAACTTATGGTGCTTTGATAAAATCTATCATTTTAACTTACTCCTATTTTGAAATTGTAAATTTCTTCTCGTAGCTCTCGCATCTCGCGTAATGTAGATGGTCTTTAAACTTAAGTTTGATCTTCGAGTCAAAATCCAAACTCTCCTTGGCAGCTTTATTTCGGATTCAACAGGCTTAGTTGGATTCATGGAGATCGTGAATTTCTTCGAATTTAAGGCTCATCGACCAATCGAATGTTATTAGAAGTCTCACGGAGATCTCGCCTTAAGGATCGATGATCCTTCAAATTGAAGAAATTCAGGATGTCCCTGAATCAGGCTAAGCGTAGTTCTGGGTAAATTTTAATTTTATTTCTAGTTCATTTCCACGAAATTGAATGTGTCTAAACTATAGAATTAATTTAAACATTTCTTATTAATTACTAATTAATTGGAGTTCCCCTTTAAATGTTTATTACAATAATACTAGATTCTGGAAACAAGATAATTTTAATTATCGCGGTTATTTTCAAGGGAAATTAAATTGGTTAATGCTATTTTTTAAAATTAAATGTCTCTCGGGGAAGTTACGTTAACATATCTCATTTAGTAAACAAAAAAGACCGCCTAAAAATCGTTATCACTATTAAATGAATTTTAAAGTTAATTTAAAAATTATCTTTAAACTTAATTGAAAATGTTACTCGAGGAAGTTACTTGGAATTGGCTCTAGTTTCATTATCAAAAAAAAAAAAAAAAAAAAAAAAAAAAAAAAAAAAGCTTCCCCTTAATTCGAACTGAAAATTGCTAGGAAGGGACGGGTAGGCCTGTGACCTTGATTGCCACCTTTGATTTTGACCACAATTGAACTTACGTATTTTCTTCACTTTCTTTTGACCACCTTTTGATCGGCTTGAATTCTCCGGCTATCGTCGACCGAGTGCTTTATTGTATCGTACCCTTACAATGTATTCATTTTATTATTAGAACAAAGGTGTGCCTCCTTGACCTAGAAAGTAAGCAAGCCGATAATTTAATGTCAATTACACGGGAGTCATAACTTGAACAGCTGGCCATCAAGAGTGAATCAAGCGTGGGTAACTCACCAAAAAGGCTCATTTTCCATACCTATTATCAAGCGAACCACAAACGCTATCAGTTCGCGGTTTTCACTTAAATTTGAATTGGAATCTTCTTTAGTTCATGATGTAATTTTAATCATTATATCCCCAGAGATTAGCGAATCTTGTTTAAAAATAAATTAATCGAAATTTGCTCATTTCCGTACCTATTATGTCGCGTTCAAATATCGCTAGAACTTCCGACGAACCGTAAAAGTCGGACGTAGTTCGTGCTATAATTTGACAATTTTAAGTTTAATTTTTCTCTAGTTTCGATTAGAAACGTATATCATAACGGTGTTTTACGCGTAAACTCGAAAATGTTGCCACGATAGAGCCTATATTATCCGAAACCCGTCACCGTCTGGCCTACAGCGTACCCACCAGCTTTCGCGAGAGGCGGGATACTGGGGAAAGAGGTAAGAGAGAGTTCGGTAGACTGGGAAATAAATCAAACCATCCTTACTCCCAGGAAAGACTGAAACCCCTATTATTATAATATCAGCGCCATCTGGTGTTTTTTCATCGTATTAAATAACCCTTCATTACCGCCTTAATCATTTTTCTATCCGTTAACGTATATACTCCTAAGTTCTTAGCTGGTTCGCTCTTGATTCTAATCATTAAACTTCATTTGAAACGCAACAAAAGGTTTTAGCGAGTTTGAGAAACTAAGTCTATTAGCATTGTTTGTGGAAGCGTTTCCATGACACTCCTATCATTAAATTTTTCGCGTCGGTCAGCTTTGTAACTCAAAACTTGTAAAGAAGTTTTATAATTTTATTTATTTTTTTCGAAATGTATTTCTTTAACTTTCCACGAATTCTAAGAAATGCGAATTTTCTTGTCCATCGTTATTCGTCTTAATTCGAGTGACTTTATTAATAGAAAAAGCTTCGAGCGTTTATCTTCGGATAAACCCAACATCCAATTAAATTTTATCCCAATTTACGACTCGTATTTGTTTATTAACAAATATCTGAAAAAATATGAATAACAGAAGTTATCCGATTCCCTGCACTAATTTTCTCTCTATATCAAATATAATTAAAATATGCAAACAATGAACAACTCATACTTAAAAACCTATTGATTA
This sequence comes from Odiellus spinosus, assembly GCA_963920705.1. NCBI lineage: Eukaryota > Metazoa > Arthropoda > Arachnida > Opiliones > Phalangiidae > Odiellus > Odiellus spinosus. The sequence goes on from CAWUCO010000002.1 coordinate 1,372,796, forward strand.
TCTTAATTAATATATTAAATACGACTTAACTTAATTTAAGGATAATTATACGAAATGAAATAGTACTCGTGTAATTGTTTTATTTAATTAATAAGTAGGAATTACTTCTTGGATCGAGACAATATATGATTATCCTATGAATAAAATTCCCGGTTATTTCGTCACAAAAAATATTATTTAAAGCCGTTTTATGACGTCATACCATTGTCACTTAATAAATTTATTCGTTTTGTGGCGCTTGGTATACTTGAAATAATATTGATCGACTCGCACGATCAGTTCTTATGGTAACTAGACAAAAATTAATCTTAAAATTGTCAAATTATACGACGAACTACGTCCGACTTTTACGGTTCGTCGGAAGTAAAGTTCTAGCGATATTAGAAAGTGAGATATGATCAAATTTCGATTAAGTTATTTTTAAACAAGATTCGCTCATTTCTCGCCTTATAATTATGAAAATTACATCATGAACTAAAGAAGAGTTCAATTTAAATTGAACTGATAGCGTTTGTGGTACGACAAATGATCCTTTTGGTGAGTTGTCCATTGACTACCGCCTTAAATAATCATTTTTGTAAGATAGTAATTTTAGTAGTGCCATTTTTAATGTTTATTGAACAATACAACTCTTTTTTATATTCGTGCTGTTACAAGATTAGTTGCATACGTGTTTTTAAGAGTTAAAGACTAAGATTCTTAATATCGAAACGGGATTTTATAAAAGAGACAAAAATGTGCTCCAATGAATATCTGGATGGTGTTGTCCAGAAAAACCGGACATAATGCAATCAGCCATAATTTATGTTTATATTCATTTATTTAATTTATATTTATTTATTAAGACTAAGAATATGACGAGTCTAGCAAATTTGCTTTAAGTAATTTTTTAATGTGCTTATTATGTCCCATATTTGATGAAGACCTCTTAAACAACGCCCGGTAGCTTAATACCAGCAAAGGACAGCGTTTGAATTAGAACCCGTATTGATCTGATTTCGTGGAAACATATTTCTTAATGACTAAGTTTTAAAGAAGCTCGTAATGTTTTAACCTCATTATATCCATTTCTTTCAAAAAAGTTTGACAAATGTGTGTACTGTTCGAGGCGGAATAATCATATACGTGAAATCTTAATCAAGCTTTAGAAAAAAAATAGAAAAAACAAATTAGGCTAATTGTTTGAATCTTCTCGAAAAGGTTTTTTGTCACTATGATTCCGAAAATAAATAAAAGCCTTTAAAAGTAGAATTACCAATTTTTTGCCACAAACCGCGAATATTTTGGCGCGTTTTTAATTTTTCGAAATGTTTGGTTTATTTCCAGCACTCGCGTTCGCTCGACCCCTGCGTTTCGGCTTCACCTCGCTACCGTTGGAACGGGAAATTAAGATGGCGGCCGTTTACGCGCGCGTTCGTTAATTGTGAAATTAAAATCGTGTTAATTGAAGTTTAAAGCGTGGTATTTGTTCGGATTTTGTGACTACTGGATGGCATAAACAACCAAGATTCGAATTCAATCAAGGATGAAGATTTAATCGCGGTAAGTCGAAGACATTTTGCGTATCTTAATTTGCCATTTGGAGTTGGGGACTTTGCTTCAATTTAAGGAACGAAAATAATAGTTTTTTAAAGGCAATTTTGGGGGAAATAATAATTTTAAATCAATACGCTTTGGGTTAAAACAACCTATTATGTTTTGCAATGTAGATTATTCGAGGAAAAGTATCAGTTGTAATGATTTATGCTCTGGAATAGAGTCATAGGATTAAGTTGACCTCTCGAGGTTTAAGCGCCTCTATATTTTCACTTCAAGGAGTCACTAATGATAAGGGTAGATAATTTCATATAATAGTGCTTAATTATTCAAGTAGTTATACATAAATACATTTCATTCAGAATACATTTAATTTTAAGTTATATAATGCATTAATATATCATTTTCAATTGGTATTCGGGGATAATCTGACAAAGTGACACCCTTTCATATTATTTGATAAAAAATATTGCTTGAATAATTTTTTAAAAAGTTTTAAACGCTGTTTATAATCACTGGAACATTGCTGTTGAAATGTTTCTTCGAAGTTCTTGTTATTAATGATATTAGCCATCAGCTTGGATATAATAATAGGCTGTAAAGATATTTAATCAGCTCCACAGCGTAGTGTTCAGGACCAAGCAAATAATGTTACATTGAAAATAAAACTGTTCTTGATCCTATAGCTCGGAATCGGATAATGATTAACTTAGTATATCCATTGATAACTAGGCTTTTTTCAGATATTTTAATCTCGGATAAATTAAGTTAATATAAATCCACAGATTATATAAACAGACGCGTATCAAATGCTGGATACGAATTAGACCCGGAGATAAAATTTAAGGCTCGATTGATAAACGAATCGCGTTTATTCGAACGGATAATGCGAAGATAAAAATACGACCTTTCTCGAAATCCGTGTAGAATGAAATATAATAATTATATTTTAATCTAAATTGAAAGGAACAGCGACTAAATTCCTACATTCTAGCTTCGAGGTCTGAATTAGGGTTAAAATACGCGAAGAAACTCGAGTTTCAAATGTTTCTTATCGGCGAATGAATAATTCGAATAAGAAATGGATAATTTTTTCGCGAACGGATAATATCTGATTGACATTCAATTAACAAAAGTTCTACGAATTCCGAGCTCTCTACATAATTTCCTTTTAAGTCCGTTTTATATGATTGAGGGTCAAGTTTGAAGGGACTGGGAGATGATGAAATATTGTATAATCAGTCTTGAAATCCAATGTCACGTGGTGATGATTCCATCGAGAGATAAATTCCCAATTGATTCGCGATAATCTCGAAGACGAGGGTTAGACAAGCGATGGTGATTCCGGACAACCAAATCTGAAACATGATGGACAGTTCGTCGATGGTCGTGACAGTGACTGCGTTCATCTCAGTGCCGGTGTCACTCGCCAATATTGATCTAATTTTTAAAAACTGACGTATTCTTTTCGGGCCGGTTTGAACAGTTTCCACGAATCTAAGAGCCCTAATAAGGAATTTTCAAAGATATTAAGGCAATAGGGTCATTCCATGTGAAAACGACCAATGTCCCCGCGGCACCGACTCCGATTTTATTTAAACTCCACACATAACTAAAATGGTCATATTTAGTGGGAAATCCCAAGTTTCAAGTGAAAATTCCTGTAATTTTCGGAGATATGTGATTTGGAAGTTTCGTAGTAGCGGAGCTATTTCTTAAATCCATTATATATGCCAATTTTATGTATTTATATCTAACTAATGAATTAATGCATATCTATGAAATAAATTGCACTTATTCTAGGCTTGGTGGAGATCAGTTAAAAAATAATAGGACCTCCTTCTGCGAAATAGATTTCTCAATATAAATTCATAAAGTCGCCAAAAAACTCGCAGTGACCCCCAAAGTGGATAACTTTAATTGCCTAAAACTAACAGTTATCTTATTTCAATTGAAATTAAATTACTATCAATAAGATTTATTAATGTCCTTTACAGGAAAAGACATCCAATTCGGCAACTGAGAAAATGGTTCTTACGTAAACTGTCTCCAAAATAAATGTTTTTACGAAAAATGTTAAAACATGGTAGTGGTTTTAGTGTTATAAGGCTTGGGATTCTAATATTCATAACAAAAGCTAGTTCATTAGAAAGCTTAGATTTTAAGCTACAACATGCAAAAATAAAAAGTTTGTCCATAGGGTTTTTTCTTGCCCAAAAATAATGCTCAATTATGGGATTTTTTCTCATATTTATTTGTCAAGTTTGAGCCTACTTAATATTATTATTACATTATTATTATAAATTATTGTTACAGTTATATCTGAGATGGTTAGTTTCTATTAGATAAACAATTTAAGAAGTAATATGTGTTTTTGTTATAACATATTTGTGAAATTGAACACCCCTTAAAAACTATAATGGTTTAGCCCTAGTCATGTATATTATTTCTCGACATTTAGCCGTATAAAGAGGCCCAAATAAGGGAACCATACCACTGTTTTTTACTCTGAGTTATACCCTTTTCAAACGAGGCCTAACTAGCCGGTTTTATCAGATTTAACTGGTGTTTAATCACAATTAACCGAGGTTTTTTGAACTGAGAAGGCTTTGTAAACCTCGATGAAATCTAGTTAAACCACGGCTAAGTACGCCTCGTCTGAAGAAGGTAAAAGTAACTCATCCTGTATGTTCATCTGGGCTGCTGGGCATCGTTTAAAAGAAGCTTGCGATAGTATGAAGCTATACAGTTCGCTGTGTTAGTTCCATATTATCGTGAGTTTCTTTTGAAAGATGCCCAGCTGAACATAAAGGATGAGATACTAGTTCATTCATTTTTAATTTTAAACTAGGAAATCACTGTTATAGTGTAGCAGACCTATATACTTTATTAGAATTCTAATGAATCACGCCACGCAAACGTAATTATTAATATACGAACTTTCCTCTATGAAATTTATTTTTAGAATGAATCAGAAGAATGAAATTGCTCCTTATAGCCTCTTCAGACGAGAAGCAATTAGCCATGGTTTAATTAGTTTGAACTGTGGTTTACTTACCCTTCTCAGTTCTATAAACCTAGGTTAATTGTGATTAAACCACGGTTAAATCTGATTAAACAGGCTAGTTAAGCCTCGTTTGAAAAGGGTATAACTCAGAGTAAAAAACAGTGGTATGGTTCCCCTTATTTGGGCCTCTTTATACGGCTAAATGTCGAAAAATAATATACATGACTAGGGCTAAACCATTATAGTTTTTAAGGGGTGTTCAATTTCACAAATATGTTATAACAGTAACACATATAACTTCTTAAATTGTTTATCTAATAGAAACTAACCATCTCAGATATAACTGTAACAATAATTTATAATAATAATGTAATAATAATATTAAGTAGGCTCAAACTTGACAAATAAATATGAGAAAAAATCCCATAATTGAGCATTATTTTTGGGCAAGAAAAAACCCTATAGACAAACTTTTTATTTTTGCATGTTGTAGCTTAAAATCTAAGCTTTCTAATGAACTAGCTTTTGTTATGAATATTAGAATCCCAACAAGCCTTATAACACTAAAACCACTACCATGTTTTAACATTTTTCGTAAAAACATTTATTTCGGAGACAGTTTACGTAAGAACCATTTTCCTGTAAAGGACATTAATAAATCTTATTGATAGTAATTTAATTTCAATTGAAATAAGATAACTGTTAGTTTTAGGCAATTAAAGTTATCCACTTTGGGGGTCACTGCGAGTTTTTTGGCGACTTTATGAATTTATATTGAGAAATCTATTTCGCAGAAGGAGGTCCTATTATTTTTTAACTGATCTCCACCAAGCCTAGAATAAGTGCAATTTATTTCATAGATATGCATTAATTCATTAGTTAGATATAAATACATAAAATTGGCATATTTAATGGATTTAAGAAATAGCTCCGCTACTACGAAACTTCCAAAGCACATATCTCCGAAAATTACAGGAATATTCACTTGAAACTTGGGATTTCCCACTAAATATGACCATTTTAGTTATGTGTGGAGTTTAAATAAAATCGGACTCGGTGCCGCGGGGACATTGGTCGTTTTCACATGGAATGACCCAATAGAATTTTTTTAATTCATTTTGTTTGCAAACTCTTGAGTGGAGGAAGCGCAACCCTCAAAAAGGACTGTCTAGCTCAACTGCTAGAGCCAATTAATTGGGATTAGAGTACTCATCTTCCACTATCGGCCTTATTCTCTCGATTTGTAAATTTTGAGGGAGCCATCTAGTTTCACTCGCGAGAAATCGGAATGTGACGTAGGTTCCGCCTCACACTTGAAGAGTTTGAATAGGCAAAGTAGCCAATGGGCGCTCGAGAAGACGATTCCGTGTCTTAATTCTTAATTTACATAACGAGCCATCGATTGAAAAGTAGGAAATTTCCCTTTATACTCTTATTGGCTTTAGTATCAAGGTGGTTTTACGGATGTTTCTCTAACGCGCGTGAAAACAAAGTTAAAACATTAATTACAAATAATCAACTTCCTGCAACATTCTTTTCGGTAGCAACGGATTAAAAAATAATGAAGTGTAAAAGGTTTTAATCACAAAATTTCCGAAATATAATTTTTGGCCCGCGTTTTTCGTTTTCATTTGGGTAATAATATTTTTTTTTGTAATTTCACCCATGAAATGTTTTTCGGTGCATAATATGGCGTATTTCGCAGTGCCGTTTGGGAAAGAGTCAAATAAATCGGAATTGTATTCTTCAAAGTAGAATGTTTCTTCGAATATTTGATCCATTATTGGAGAATTTTTTCTTAAGCGTTCAACGTAGGTTTTTAACGCATGATCACGTTTATAAATTGCTGGTCTTATTCCGGGATATTTCTTGATATCTTCGAAGGTGTTAACTCGAACTGCGTTGGACACCATCATCTCGCTCTTTAGGTTCCCCGTGTAGGCCTTGATCAAGACGGACGTCCCCAGTAACCAACCACTCAACATCAATTTTGCCGAAATTCGCCTCGGGAAAACATCCGCGGCTAAGGGTTCAAGAAGGAATTTACTTTTGTTAAATTATTTTTAATAGTTTTATCAGAAGCGGATGACCGTCCTTTGAAGTCCTTTATACTCAAAACGTGATGTAAATTCCGCTTTCATCCAAACACGGGGAAGAGGGAGAGAGAGAGAGAGAATTTCCAATTTTCCGTAGAGAGAGGGTTTGAAGTAGCTCCACTCCCCCCCCCCCATGAACCAGTAAAAGAGGAAAATTTTCCCCATCAGAGGAACATTGAACTAATATAGACTTCACAGGATGGTTTAATCGGCGATTTGTTTTACTAATGATCGAGGTACTCAACGGTTCTGAAGCAGATGAGAAACGTAAAACCAAACGTATTCCAAAAAGGGGAAACGCTTTCCGATTGACGAACGAACGAATCTCATTTTGAAAAGCCCGCAGACGAGGGATAATAACAGCACACTGACTGTTAGCGAAACCCAAGTTGTGGACTCGATTCCCTCCAACGAAAATTTCTTTCCCGCGTTTATTCCATCATTTACGACAGTTACCAATTTTGCTGCTCTTGTGTCCGTCGGAGGGGAAACGTATATAAATGCGTTAGAACTTTGGGTTGCAACATTATGCGCACACGAATCGCAGAACTGCAATGGACGAAAACTTAACAATCCGAAAGGTGAATGTAAATCAATAGAAGAAAACGTACCTTAGTTACAACGCAATACATTGAATACGCTGAATATAATGAAGCTACATCGGTCGGCGCATTGCTTGCCTTGAACAAAGCATCTATTGCGACCTTGACATCTTCCCATGGCACGATTGTGATACTAAAGTGAACCACTCATTCAGTCGCGCGTTCTCGTAAAGATGCCAAAAAACGTATAAGAGAATTTTCGGACAATTTTTAGAAACAATTTTGGTGTTTAAATTAATTTCTAAAGTTTTGGTAAAATTTCAAAAGTAAATGCAAAATCGGATTAATCACATTCTTTCAGCCTTCAACAGTGCTTGTAGCGTCCTAACATTAAAAGAATAGTCCGGCATTTATGTCCAAGGTCTTAGGCATCAAACGCCGCCATATTATTTTAATTTTAGGACATTACAAGCGCTTTAGAAATTAATTTAAACGCCAAAAACGTGTCAACGAATTCTGGAATAGGTTTTTGGCACGGTGATTCCGAAAATAAATGGAAAAGCTTTTCCATATTTAGCTCCAAGTTTCCCTTTAATGTTGGCCTCACTTGACGTTTGATAGATTTTCCCAAACATAACCATGCTCGTCTACATTTTTTCCCGCTAGTAGTTCTACAATCCATTCTTTTGTATGTAGTGGATCAGCCTGATGTAAATAATAATATAAAATGGTGCATCGAAAAAAATCGATCATTAGAACTTACTCCTATTCGGAAATTGTAAATTTCATCTCGTAGCTCTGGCATGGTCCTTAAACTTAAATTTGATCTTTAAGTCAAGTCAAAATACAAACTCTCCTTGGCAGCTTTAATTCGGATTAAACAGGCTGAGCTGGATTCACGGAGATCCTGAATTTCTTCGCGTTGAAAGGTCATCGACCAATCGAATGACTTTAGAAGTCTCACGGAGATCTCGCCTCATTGGTCGATGACGCGTCAATGCGAAGAAGTTCAGGATGTTCAGGCTAAGCTTATTTTCTGGGTAAATTTTTTAATTTATTTCTAGAGTATGTCCCTGAAATTCAAGTGTAACATAACTGTAGGAATTAATTTAAACATTGAAAATCTCGTCTTAAATATCTTAATCGTATTTCTAATTAATTTGGAATGTTTTTCATTTTTATCTTGGAGTTCAAGAATACTAGATTCTGGAAATAAGATATTTTCAATTGGTTTACGCGTGAAAGCGTAATCAAAACTCTTTAAATTGATCGCGTTATTTTAAACTTTATTATCAAAGATTCGAACCGTTCTTAGAGCTCGGAATCGGATAATGAATAATTTTGGGTATCCAATGATAACTATGCCTAGGCATTTTTTCAGATATTTTAATCTCGGATAACTCGTATCAATTTCCTAAATAACAATGAGTACGAATTGTAGGTTTAGCGTTACATTCGGATATATCCGTTAACTCGAATAAGAAATGGATATTTTAACATCTGATTGACATTCACGATGGTCTTTTTCAATTATAACAAAAGTTATACGAATTCCGAGCTCTAACAGTTTTTGCTAATAGCCCCAAATCAAAATTTAGGCTGGCCATTGCTATAGGAAAGGACCTTGATTACCACCTTTGATTATTATTACAATTGAACTTACATATTTTCTTCACTCTCTTTTGAGCACCTTTTGATCCGGCTATCGTCGACCGAGTGCTTTATTCTAATCGTACCATTTTATTATTAGAACTCAAGTGCCTTCTTGGCCTAGAAAGTAAGCGAGCCGATTATTTACTTTAAATTTAAAGGGAGTCATAAACACGCTATCTCGAAATTAGTTTAACATTGCTCTCAAGAGTGGATCAAGCGTGGGCATTGGGCAACTCACCAAAAATGGGTCATTTTCCGTAACTATTATCAAGCGAACCACAAATGCTATCAGTTCGCGGTTACACTTAAATTTAAATTGAACTCTTCTTTAGTTAATGATGTAATTTTGTTAATTATAACGCGAGAGATTAGCGAATAATGTTTAAAAATAACTTAATCGAAATTTGATCATTTCCGTATCTATCACGCGTTCTAATATCGCTAGAACTTTACTTCCGACGAACCGTAAAAGTCGGACGTAGTTCGTGGGATAATTTGTCAATTTTAAACTTAATTTTTACTCTAATTAGGATAAGAAACGTGTATTATAACGGTGTTTTACGCGTAAATTATTATTATTATTCGAGAGCTATCAACTTCTGGCCTACAGCGTACCCACCCGCTTTCGCGAGAAGCGGGATACTGGGGAAAGAGGTTAAGAGAGAGTTCGGTACACTGACAAATAACCCATTTCCAAACGAAGGTTACCCCCAGAAAAACTGAGACCCCTATTATGAAAATCAGTGCCACCCGGTGTCTCTACCCTTTAACGTATATACTCCTAACAAGTTCTTAGCCGGTTCGCTCTTGATTCTTATCATTAAACATTATTTGAAAAAGTTTTCGTGAGTTTTAAAGCTCAGTCTATTAACATTGTTAGTGGAAGCGTGTCCGTTACGCTCGTATTTTTCGCTTCGATTAGCTTTATAACTCTCGCTTTTAAAGAAGTTTTATTATTTTATTTATTTTCTTCGACGTATATTTCTTTTACTTTCCACGAATTCTGAGAATGCGAATTTTCTTATCTATCATTATCCGTTTTAATTCGAGTAACTCGATTAAGAGATAAAGCTTCGAGCGTTTATCTTCGGATAAACCCCACATCCAATTAAATTTTATATGAATTTACGACTCGTATTGGTTTATTCACAAACAATTAGGCCGAAAATGAAAGATCTGAAAAATTTGAATAACAGAAGTTATCCGATTTCGATCACTAATTTTCTCTCTATATCAATGAATAGAAGCATAATCAGGGGCGTAGGAACGTTTTTCAGATTGGAGGGGGCAAAATACGCAAATGTGATAATTTTTTCGCATTTTTTCCTACATAGAAATTTATTTTCAAACCCATACCTTTTTTAGATGGGAGGGGGGGGGGGCAGATATCATAATTTTATTTTTTCACTAAAAGGTATTTTCATTTTTCAAATACATACGTCCTAGTCCTACCCAAAGGTGTTGTACAACCCCAAGTATTGAAGAATACTTTTCAAATAAATCACTAGAGTAGAGACAGTTACTCCATGGTTCAAAATAAACAGTTTCATAAATAAACGTTCGGACGTATATTTGTTATTTTTGTAAATTTTGTTATGTTAGAGTAGAAATGGATTGAAATGGGAGTCACTACTCTAGCAGGTCCGAAAGCTCCCATATCCATTTAATAAACTGTTTCTTTTAATTACGCAGTAGCTGACTCTTAAATTATTTTGTTATTATTATACGTTATTCACCATGGTCAAGCTGGTCAACAAATTTTGCGTAAAGGCCCATACATTGTATTTACCTTCATATTTTGATTTTATGTCCGCAATATTCTCCGTCAGTTTTCTTTTTTAGACGTTACTTAAGTTAAAAGGTTAACGTAGAGAATTCACGCAACAGCCCAACGGCCAGTCTAATCTAGTCAGGGCTGAGATTCGGGAGTTTATGTGTTTAACATTTAATTTTAGTTTTGGCCATTATGTTTTTGAAGTATACTTTTAGTTTTATTTTAAGCGATTAAAGCGAAGCGTGAGAATGTCTGTGTATTATATTTACACAACTTTAAAGGCTTACTTAGTAATTTTTCCGCGGTCTTAGCCGATGAGTAGCCAACTCTTTATACTACGGTGTTTTTTAATAACAGTAAATTTTTTCCATATGAGCATAATTAACTAGGTCTAGTAGTATCCAAAGAAATACATGTTTAGAGCTACACGATTTTGATATAAATTATTTCTCCCAAAATAGGATAAGTAGAAGTATTTATTTAAATAATTATTGGGTGTTTAGCAGGGAAAATGTTCTACTCCACAAAATCTAAACATTTCGTAGGGGCTTCCTAAACGTTTTGGAGGGGGCAATCAAAACATTTTGCAGGGGGCAAGTTTGACATTGCAGGGGGCAAAGGAATTTATTGCAGGGGGCAAAGGAATTTATTGCAGGGGGCAAAGGAATTTATTACAGGGGGCAAGATTAACATTGGAGGGGGCAATGCCCCCTGTGCCCCCCTAGTTGTTACGACCCTGAGTATAATCAAAATATGCAAGCAATGAACAACTCATGCTTAAAAAACTATTAATTATCTTTATTAATATATTAAACATGACACAAAAATTTACAGAACTTAATTACAATTATACGAAATTAATTGGATAGTACCACATGTTTGAGAGTGTATTTGTTTTATTTAATTAATAAGTAGGAAATACTTCTTGGATCAAGACAATTTATGGTTATTTCGGCACCAAAAATATAATTTGAAGCCGTTTTATGACGTCATAGCATTGTAACTTGATTTCAAAAATTTATTCGTTATCCGATGATTGGTACACTTGAAATACAACTTTAATATTTTTTAATTATTTAATTAATCCAACAGCAAAAAAAACTACAAACAAATATTTAACTTAAATTTAAATCTTACGCAAAATTTGTTTGCATTGATGGATCAACCACCAATGAGCAAAGACCCGACGTTAAGGCGAGATCTTAAACTGAGACTTCCAATAATATCTGATTGGTCGTTGACCCATCAATGCGAAGAAATTCAAGATCTCCATGAATCCAGCTAAGACTATTTTTCGATTAAGTTTTAAATTTATTTCTGGTTTAATAGTTGTTTGTAAATTTTATTGGTGGATTAAGCCTATTTAAGTGATAAGGAATCGATCCAAAAATCACTTGTTAAGAGCTTGAATTCCCCCTTAACTAAATCTAACTAACGAAATATCACAGTCTATAATTTGCGTAACTTATTCAGGACGTTATCATTTTTAATAATTAGTTGACTCTCGATTAATAATCGAAGAGTTTAAATAATTAAAAATTAGGTTATAGTTAATTATTGCGCCTTTACTTTTAATGAATTAATTTAGACTAATTATCTTACAGATCAAACACGATTTATAAATTAAAATCAACCACTAATTATAATTCAAAGAAAAGTAGCAAATTTTTTTCATATTTATATTTAAAAAAAATTATATAATATATAAATTAAATAATTTACATATTTTTAATTACCGCCCAATTAAATTTAATTATGTTAGTTCAGTACCATAACGTCTTTGTGCTTATAAATCCAAAATTAGTTGCAATTAACGTACTTTTAATTTGCAAACATTAGCAAAGAAAAATAATCCAATTTAATCGTTAATTAGATCGTTAATTTAGACATTAATTTCTTTAGATGTGCCTTGCAAATTCCGGTTAACATAGAACCCACTTGTGACGTGGATGTCGGCTTTGTGAAAAATATATATATATATATATATATATATATATATTTATGAAACTAGAAATAAATTTAAAACTTACCCGGAAAATATTCTTAGCTGGATGCATGGTTATTATGAATTTATTCTCAATGATGACTCGGCGATTAATTGTCAAAGGCTTATCGTTAAGGCGAGATCTTAAGCTGAGACTTATAATAACATTCGATTGGTCGTTAACCCTTCAATGCGAATAAATTCAGCTGATCTCCATGAATCCAGCTTAGCCTATTTTCAGGGTAAGTTTTAAATTTATTTCTAGTTCAATATTTGTTTGTAATATTTTTTACAGATGGATTAGCGATATTTAAACGATAAGGAATCGATAACAAAATCACTTGTTGTTTGGTTGCATTCCCCATTAAAGTTTGGAAACATTTTCTATGGCTTAGTACCATTGGATCGAAATTCATTGGAACGACACAGGGTCCATTAGATCGAAATTCAGTGGATCGACATGCAGAACCAAATGATCGACACATAAAAAAAGAAGACCCAAATGATCGACAGGTAAAAAAGATTGAGTGTAATAGACATGCAGTACCATTGGATCGAAATTCATTTGATCGACACAGGGTCCATTAGATCGAAATTCAATGGATCGACATGCAGAACCAAATGATCGACACTTACAAAAAGAAGATTCAAATGATCGACAGTTAAAAAAGATTGAGTGGAATAGATATGAAGTACCATTGGATCGACATGCAGAACCAAATGATCGTAAATATCAAATATCAGTTTAAAAAAAGCCAAAAACTCTTGAAGTTTGATCTTATGGGAAGTTAAAAAACGCATATATATACAAAAAAATTAGAGTGAGGCTGTCATTATTTTAGAATGCCCATGGATTATTTAATTATTATTTACATCTCTGGGTTGGTGTGGCTAAAAATTGAGGCGGTTGGGTACGTAATGTTTGTACTCGAGTTTATAGAGAGTAACGACTTCAAAGGATCAGACTTCAAAGGCGGGTTTCACCTACCCCTGTCCAACATTATATATGACCTAACCTAACCCTACAAAACCCAATCATTTTATTTATTAACCAAATAATTTCTATTATTTAACACACCATTTTCACGATGCGGACTCAAACTCAGTATCTTTTTACAATCCACGCGGGCTACCCTTTCGGGCAACGGGTCACGGCATCTCAATTAAAACGAGAGAGACTGTCGATCAAATAAATTTCGATCAACTGGGGCTATTCCGTCGATCAAATGAGACACACTGTCGATCAGATAAATTTCGATCCAATGGACCCTTTGTCGATCGAATGAATTTCTATCTATTGGTAAAAAAACGAGAGAGACTGTCGATCAAATAAATTTCGATCAAATGGGGCTATCCCGTCGATCAAATGAGACACACTGTCGATCAGATAAATTTCGATCCAAAGGACCTTTTGTCGATCGGATGAATTTCTATCTATTGGTAATATCCCATTTTGGCTTTATCTTAGACAACTTAGTTTTGGTATAAAAATGTTTTCGTGATATGATTGGATGAGTCGCTATATTAATTACCTTTAATTAGATTTAATTGTACAAATGTTCACGTACAATGTCTTATATTTCACGTTTAAAAACCCTCACATCATATATTCTTATCTATAAAATATGTTTTATTTTAAACCCAAAAGGTGCATCCAGATTATACAGTTGTTTTATGGCATTTATTTGTTTTTTTCAATATTTCATGATTTTGACAAATTTCAAAATTAAAATAGCAAATTTTAATTTATTTTCGCATATCCCAGAATTTTTTCACAATTTTTAGACACTTTTTTGGTGTTTAAAATAATTTTCAAATTTTGGTAAAATTTGAATTTTAGTAAATATAAAATCGGACCAATCATATTGTTTCGGCCTTCAACAGTGCTTGTAATGTCCTAACATTAAAAGAATAGACCGGTATTTGATGTGCAAGGTCTTAGGCATCAAACGCCGACCTATTCTTTTAATGGTAGCACATTACAAGCACTGTTGAAGGCTGAAATAATATGATTGGCCGGATTTTATATTTACTTTTATCAGAAGCCGATGAAACCCTCCTTTGAAGTCTACTACTCTAATGTTCCATATAGCGCTCCTCTCTGTATGGGTAAAATTCGCAATTTTACGAGATCGGAGGGGTCCTACTTCATACCCCCCCGTCTACGGAAAATTGGAAATTCTCTCTCTCCACATACGACGACGTTTGGTTGACGAACTCCAAGGTTGCTAGAGATATTCGCTGGACTAACTCCCGCTCCGATAATATCTACCGTTAGGAGGCGTACGAATCGCGCTTTTTGAAACTAACCCAGACAGAGAGGGGTAGACAAGACTCGGGAGTAATGGACTTCAAAGGAGGGTTGCATCGGCTTCTGCTTTTATTCAAATTTTACCAAACTTTCGAAATTAATTTAAACCCCAAAAACGGTGATTCAGAAAACATATTCAAAAGCTCCAAGTTTTTAAATGTTTCCCGCAAATCTGAAATAATTTTAACTTTACAACGCCACTCCAATTCGTTGATTTGAGTTTTGCGCACCTCTTAAAACCAATAGCGTATTTTTTTCTTCCTTACAATCTGGGCTGATGGTACACGTTGGTTGAACCTTTTCTTCAGTTTGATATTTCTTTTTCAATAAGAATACCACTCTAGTCCGATATACTAAACCAGCGATTATGAAAAAGACTACAAAGAGTCCAGCACCGAACGCCCTCGCGATCCATATTTGCAAATAAAAGAGTCGATTACAACCCAAGTCACGCTCCGTTGAATCCATCAACAAAACATCCTTCAGCGCGTTTGGTTCCGCGCATCTTAAATATCGAAAATCTTCCGTAGATTTCGATTGAAAACTCAAATTTCTGTCACGTAAATAATTTCGAAACCAAACTAAACTGCAATTACATTCGATTGCATTATCTCTGACGTCAATAATCTCAATTCTGTTCCATTCCAACAAACCATACGGTATTGTTTTCGTGGAATTCCCACGCAAATGGGCTTCTATTAAATTAGTTAATCCTTCAAATAGGCTGGCCTATATCTCAAACAATTCTTTATTGTAATTAACCGATATTATCTCTAATTGAGAATTATCAGCGAATGATCCACGGTGAATTGTTTTTAAGTTCGGACACCCGTCTAAATTTAGTGTTTTTAAAGAATACAACCCGCTGAAGGCTAATGCTTTGACCGATAGAATACGGTTTTGACCGATCGGTAGGTGTTGAAGATTGGAGAAACTTTGTAGGGCAACAGCAGGAGGGTCACTCAAATCATTGTTGTTCAAGGTTAAGGTTCTAAGTTGGTTCAAGTTCTTGAATGCACCGCGTTTAATCGTACGAATGTCGCAACCGTCCAAAATAATCTTTTCCTAGTCCGATAAGGAGTGAAACGAATGGCCCGTAATAATCTGTAATTAAAATAAAAATATTATTATTTGGTTGTCACATAAATAGGGTCAAAGGTCGCGCTGATGATTTGTTGACAATCGAAAATGGGAATGGTACCAATAAACAGTTAAATTTGTTTCTTAGTCATCATTTGAACTTGAAATTGGCTCTTTTTTCGCCACGAATATCATCGTTGAATTCAAAGACACATTTGATGACGTCATAGCATTGCCACTCATGATAACGAGCTTTTCCTCGTGTTTTCTTTTAATTACAGTGTTTTGTGATCGATTCCTTATTGATTAAACAGACCAGTAAAAAAATTTACAAACAAATATTAAACTTGGAGTATATTTAACTCGAAAAATAGGCTTAGCTGGATTCATGGAGATCCTGAATTTCTTCGCACTGAAGGGTCAGCGACCAATGATCAAAGGTCTGTCGTTAAGGCGAGCCTTCCAATAACATTCGATTGGTCTCTGACCCTTCAATGCGAAGAAATTCAGGATCTACATGAATCCAGCAAAGCCTATTTTGCGTGTAAGTTTTAAATTTATTTTTAGTTTAATATTTGTTTGTAAATTTGACAAATTACCTTAATAGAGTTAAGTCCGTAGTCAAGGCTTTTCAATCGCGTAATTTTCTGAAATGATCTTGTTACAATATGTTGTCTCTGAGATTGAGTCTCTTGAGACTTCTAAGTCCAGTAGAGGCGTGTTCCGAAATTCTTTGAATTCTATTCCGATTTAAATCCAATTCTTCCAAATTTTCGAGAGGATGGAGAACACCATTTATAATCTCTTTCAAAAAGTTCTCACGCATACTTAAAATTTCTAAATTGGCTAAACCTATAAATCCGAAGAAAATAAAGACACGAGTTAGTTAAGCCAAAAGTGTATCACTTCCGTCCCTCTCTCCGGACACAAAATATCGAGCTGAAGAGTCCAAATTACTCGAGCCACACAGGGGTGATGACTTTTTTGTCAATTTTTAATTGGTGGGCTATGACGTAATACGCCAATAATAATAACATAAATTCAAATTACCAGTAAAAGATCCATTGCTGATGTTAGATAACACGTTTCTATTAAGATGTAATACTTCTAGTCGCTTTTGCGTGACGAAATTATTGTCTCCCAGTGAGACAAGTTGATTGAGAGACACGTCCAAGTACTTCAGCTTCCGATAGACAGTAAATGCTGAAAAGATACTCTTAATAAGATTGCCCGTTAGAATAAGTTCGTTTAGTTCAGGATTAAGTGTTACGGGGACAATGTCAAGTTCAGCGCCGTTGCGCAACACGGTCAGTTTATCTTCGTCGCAAACACATTTCAATGGGCACAGGGCTAGAGACGAATATGACGTCATCGTCTAAATAATAAGGCAATAAAATATGTGAACGAGATCAGTCGCCCAAGATCTCTTAGTCCGAGCCATACATCTGTCAATCAAAAGAAAAAAATGCTAAGGATCAGACATAAATTTCCACTTAATCAAATGGTGATATCCATTGATAACTAGCCTATTTTTCAGATATTTTAATCATGGAAAAATTTTAGTTAATATAAATCTACAAATTATATAAACAGACGCGGATCAAATGCTGGATACGAATTAGACCAGGAGATAAAATTTTAAGCTCGATTAATAAACAAATTACGCGTTTATTCGAACGGATAACGCGAAGATAAAAATACGACGTTTCTCGAAATCCGTGTAGAATGAAATATAATAATTCGATTTTTTCATCTAAATCGAAAGGAACAGCGACTATTGTAGCTTCGAGATCTCAATTTGGGTTCAAATCAGAGCGAAGAAACTCGAAAGGGTTTCAAATGTTACTTATCGGCGAATGAATAACTCGTATCAATTTCCTAAATAACAATGAGTAGGAATTGTAAATTTGCCGTTACATTCGGGTATCCGTTAACTGGAATATGAAATGGATATTTTAATATCCGATTGACATTCACGATGGTCTTATTCAATTAACAAAAGGTATTTCTCTATTTCCTGGTTACTTTCATATTGAATACAACAGATGCGTAACTTTTACACAAAACAACAAATTATACTATCATTATTATTCAACTTAGCTCGGTTCATTCCTCGCAATCATTAAATTAAAGTGTTTCATATAATTAACGGCGTAAAATTATCATAAATATGAACATTCTGCAGCATTGGGGTGTTTAATGTCCTCTAGCTATTGTTGCCACTGATTGAGATCTCGAGCTAGCTAGAGTGCCAAGTTATTCCCCCTTAGAGGTCCCCGCCCAACGCAATTCTGCCCATTCATCTAATTGTTGAAATTAATTAGAAGAGAACGAGCGAACCGTGGTATGAACCAATGACAGTGAGATTCTAAGACATATACACACGTACTGAACGCGAGACGACAATTAAGACAGTCTAATCGATGGCTGTCAGCTGTTCGAGATCACCGCCATTTCTTACTTTCAAGTAGAGACAACCCAAAATTGCAGCGAATACCAAAATTAGATTTAAAGGGAGAATGAAACCTAGACTAAGTGGATCAAAGCCTGTGGTAGAGTTGATTTAACAACGGAAAAGATTAAGAAACACCATTATGTTTGCAGCATTTTGTTGGTGGTCTTGGGCCCATAGAAACAAATCCTGATCCAATAATGTATCAGCTACAGTCAATAGCATCCGTAAGTACTCTTAATTTGGTTTAACTGTCTTCGATGTTTATCATACTATATTTATAGGAAGCAGGACCTACTGGAAAAACTGTAGAAACCCTAGATACTGTTCAAGCCTCAAACATTAATACTGAAGATGAGGATCATCAAAACATATCTACAAAATTTTTGCAACTTCCAATTAGCGTGGAAAACCCAAAACCAATTCATGTAACAGAATCTATGGAGGTAGACGAAGCTTGTAGTTCCTTATCAAGTGCAATTAATGAAAATGGAGATTGTTCAACAAGCCCAATGGAACCAATAATATCTAACCCCCTTGGCCATAGTTATGTTAACATATTTAACATCAACAATGCTAATATTTCATATATTAAGGAAAATATTGAAAATTTAGATGATATATATCTAAAATTCTCCGAATTTCAAATGAGACCAACTAAAAACCCATTGATGTGGTGCCTCATTAAAAATTATGACACGCACAGCTTGATAGTTAAAAACACAAAGAGTTTTATATCCATAGAAATAAATAATACTTTTGAAGTTAAAGTGAAGGTACAAGGCACGTTAATAGGTGAATTACATAATATATGGTACTCTAAAAAGTTTGTCAACTGCATAAGAAACTTTGAAGAGTTATTGAATTTACTAAAGTACCTTGATTCGTTTTCTTTCTGTTTGGGCATTCCCGAAATAAAGGTGGCAGAGCTTAGAAACCTAAAAAATACCTATCGGAATCAATATAACAATTCATTGCATTCTGAAGAATGCCAACATTTATATCTTAGTAAAGTTAAGTCAAACATATGCGCAATTTGTAACCGGCTATATCGAATACTAGTCAAAAGACTGAAAAGGCAAAAGACTGTTTTGAACCTAAAAAATAAAATTTCTATACGTAACATGACTGACAGTCATAAAGTACAGCGTATTAAGGAAAATATGAAAGAAATTAGAAAATTAAAAAGGAAAAATCGAGATTTGGAGAGAAATGTGGCAAGGCTTCTAGAAAAAATAAA
This sequence comes from Odiellus spinosus, assembly GCA_963920705.1. Taxonomy (NCBI): domain Eukaryota; kingdom Metazoa; phylum Arthropoda; class Arachnida; order Opiliones; family Phalangiidae; genus Odiellus; species Odiellus spinosus. The sequence continues at coordinate 1,392,471 of CAWUCO010000002.1, forward strand.
GGAAAAGCTGCCAGATAAAGACGAAAAGATTTTCTGTAAAATCATCGAAGAGAACCCATTCATTACCAAAGAAAACTTTCGACTTATTATGATCAGGTCGCAAATGAATATGATTTCGTCAAACAAAAAGAAACAGAAGAAATGGGAGCCAGCTGTCATTAAATGGTGTTTGCATCTTAGAAGTAAGTCTTTGGCCGCTTACGAGGAAATGAGGGAAGTTTTCATTCTACCATCACCCCGAACTCTACACTCTTATTCATCAGTATTTACGGGAAAGAGCGGATTTACAGTTGAAACAATAAAAGAAATGAAGAAGAAGATTGACATCAAAAACTTAGAAGAACATAAAAAGTACTTTTCAATATTAGTGGATGAAATGAAAATTAAAGAAGATTTAGCGTACAAGGCTTCGAACGGCGAAATTGTAGGCTTTTGTCATTTGAATGACGCTGGGGATAGACTTAAAAGCGCAGAAAATAAAAAGCTTGGTAAAGAATCTTTGTTATGTCGATAATGGTCCGGGTCTTAACAACAAACTTTAAACACATTCTTGGTTATTTTCCTTGCCACAACATGTCAGCGGAAGAACTATATTCAATAATTGATCAAGCTATTGAAATTTTAGAAAACAACTTTTTCAGGGTTTTGACGGTTATTTGTGATAAATCCTCGATTAATCAGAAGTTTATCAAAATGAGTACGAACTTAGACGTGGAGAAAGGTGTTGCCTACAAAGCGAAGAATATTTACGCACCCACGAAGGAACCCCGAGATATATTTTATATATCAGATCCTCCCCATTTAATTAAAACTGTACGTAATTGCTTTGCAAAATGTGGAGAAAAGAAATCCCGGTTGCTAAGATAAAATAGAAAGTTCATTCTTTGGGAGCACGTTCAAGAAATGTTTAACAAAGACTGTCAATCTCAACTGAGACTTTGCCCGAAGCTTACTACTAACCACATTACATTGGGACCTTTCTACGCTATGAAAGTGAAATTAGCAACTCAAATTATGAGTCGAACTGTTGCATTAGGGATCCAAGATCTGGTTGGAGAAAGAGCTTCCGAAACTATTAAATTCATAAATATGTTTAACCGCTTTTTGACATGCTAAATGCAAGAAATACTGGAGAAGGCAGGCGAAAAAGGAATGCAGACCAAGAACCATATCGTTTGGTAACAGATTCAAGATTTGAAGTATGACGTAGTTTTAGCTATTTTTAGAGAGTTTAATAAACTTACTTAATAGTTTTTTCTGTGTTTTTAAGTGGTTGGAAAAGGAGTTTCTTGGCTACCTAAGAGATTGGAAAAATGAAGCAAATGCTGATATTCATGCCTCTCCCTAAGGAAAAAGTATGATGCAATTAAGTAGAGAAACTTTGGAAGGTATTCATGTAACAGGTAATTCTTCATCAGATATATTTATCGTAAAGAGAATGAGGGCCTTAAAGGGGGGGGGACTAATTACGCGCTTAAATTTGAATCTTTCTAATAATAATAGTCCCAAAATATTTCAATTAATTTCATTTCTTTGTAGTTCACTCTATTATTGGAGCAGTTAAATTCCTATTAAATAAAGGAGCGAAATTTGTACTGACGGAAAAATTCAACCAAGATCCCCTTGAACGACATTTTGGTAAACATCGTCGAGCCGTTGGTTGCCATGAAAACCCAGATCTTTTAAGTTTCGGTTACAGTGAAAAAAAAATTTAAAATACTAAAGCCTTTAATTAAGGGGCCATGCAATGGAAACACAACGAAATTTAGAAACAAAAAGGGAGATTAAACCAAAACTTGAGATCAACACTTTTAATCACATTTTAAATTGTAAACAGAAACTTTAAATTGAAAACAGGAACTATAAAATAAAAATAACCTTGTTTAAAAAGTTTAAAATTGCATTTTGAGATCACTTTTTTGATATAAATTGCTATCAGAACAATTATTTTTCATTGATTGCCGCGTTCCCTTGCGCTCTGCACAATTCTGTCTTTTAAGCTCGTTATATTTACGCTGATTGAAGCTTCTTAAAGCAACACCCCTACAGTTAGAGAACGTATCACAGATAATCTTAAAGGCTTTTTTTTATCACTCTCATTATCATTTCCCCATAAGGCGTGCCATTCATCAACGATATCAGCATCTTCTAGCTTTTCTTTTATTTTATCCTTTCTTAAAGCATTGTCAGTTAATACACACTGTGTGAACAGTGGTTCAGTTTTTTTATGAAGCATTTTAAAAAACTTGAACCCCTTCAAAGTTAAGGTAATTAATCCCCCCTACTTAGATTTTCTGACCAGGTTGCGTAAGATGAGGTTGTCCCAGTTGGGCCTAGCCCTCCGATTTTAGAAATGCAATTTTCAAATAGTCTTGGTTCGTTAAACCGATTAACAATTTTCCTTAATATAACTCCGCCAATATGGTGAATTACCTTTTCCACTTTACAAGCTTCTTCGGCAACGGAAAGAAATTTTTTGGCGGATCCCACTCGCGGACTAGCTTTATCTGGTTTTAAATTAACCCATTTGACTAGAGTTTCATCTAGGTAGCGTTTTAACCAGTCATTGACTATCATTTCTTGATCAAATTCATCTAAATCATTGAATCCTCCAAAATAATTAAAAATGATAAGAGCTTCCTTCTTAATGGTTTCTTGCTCTCTTAAAACACGAGCGTGTATTTTGAATGAGGCCTCATCTTTTATATGTTTTTCATTAAGTGTTGACATAATTTTCACAAAAGTTGGGCTTATTCTTATTTCTTTTGGATTTTTCACTAGATACTTTATGAAGACAAGCTTGCTTTCATTTTATTCACAATCAATTATTACATTTCTTAGCGCTAAACAAGCTGCTTCAGCCAAATCGGCCCCGTGTTCAATAAAGAATTTTTCATTGAAAGCTAAATACATATCAGAATATCATATCAGTAATAATAATTTGTACAAATGATTAATGCTAAATTAAAAATACCGGTTGGCTTAAAGTTTTGTGCAAAGTATAACTTTGGCTTATCAGACTTTCTTGGTATAGGTGAAATTGGTGAATTTTCATCACTACATGTTTTTGATTTTGGCATTGATAAATTCAAGGGATCCTCTGTAGTCTATAGAAAGTAATTATTTTGGACAAAAGTTAGTTTAATCATCAGCCAGATACCAAAGCCTAGAGATATCAAGATGATGTACTTACGGGTAAAATTTTAATACCATAGTTTGGTAAGGGTATGGAATGTAATTTTGTTGGCCCTTTACCACCAAGAAAATGCCGGGAACACACAAAATCTGACTTTTTAATAGTATCCGGCTTTAATTCTGGCCGTCCACAAGCTTCAATCCAATTAGTACATTCTTTAAATTTTGTTTTTGGCTTTGGAAATGGTAAAAAAAAAACTTCATCCATAAAGGACTGACTAGCTTTCCTAGTATTACTGGGGCAATTACCGTAACAACATTTTTTATGGTAAACCATTTTTAAAATTTGTTACTAATAAATAGTGCGCTTAGCAAGCACGCGTAAGCGGCCGCCTTCTTCCCAAAAAAACCGCCGTTTAGTTTGAAATTTGGTAGAAAGCATTTCCCGAGCCACGTGAGTCGTGACGCCCCCTTCATGCGTGTTACCTTGGTAACGGTATGCGCGTCGTAGTAGGAGAGACCGCTACGAGTAACGAAGTTTATAGGCAGTCGGCAACTCCATATCACATACTTCCTCCAAGATATTGGTAAGCCCTTGGGGGTGGGAGCAGACTTAATCTTGTAAAACCTGTTTTAACAAATGGTTAAAAAATCTAGACACTCAATCAAGAAGGATCAGACAAGGAGAGGAAAAGTGGGAACGGCGCGGTTCCTACTGCGTCGGCCTAAACTCCCACTCTGGGAGAACGGGGGACAGACGGGGGTAGAGATGCTTCATGGTAAATTGTTGTCACGTGGTTAAAACGGATCCTTTATGAGAGGCGTAGTAGCCGACGACGCTAGCGACTATGTGACAACAGTTTAACTAGAGAAATTCCTATCCCCCCTTTCCACCCGAGTGGGAGGTTGACTCTTCTCTCTCTAACTCAACGCAGCCCCACTTTTCCTCTCCTTGTCTGATCCTTCTTGACTCAATTAAAGGGGGAAGTCTCCCATCATAGAAAACCATAAACACGTTGTACTTTAACCAATATCATTCTTTTAGATTGTAATTTTTTACCAAAAACCAAGCGTTTTAATAATCTAGACAAAAACCTTGTTTGGTGTTATTTTTAACCTCTCTAAATTATCGATTTCGTGTCAGTATCCACGTTTCGATTCAATGTAATTTCAATGGAAACAGCTGAAATTTACATTTGCACTTTTTTGTATAGGGTCGTCATTACAGATCAACAGTTTTCGGTTGGCATAACTTGTATTTTCGCAAAAAAATATGTTTTTACAATGTTTTTATTAACCAGAATGTCCACCAGCGGGGTGTCTCTCCCCCCTCAGCCCCGCGCTCTCTTCCGCGGCCGGGTGCCCCACTCTTCTCTTATATGCGTTTTTTAACTTCCCATAAGATCAAACTTCAAGAGTTTTTGGCTTTTTTTAAACTGATATTTGATATATTCGATCATTTGTTTCTGCATGTCGATCCAATGGTACTTCATATCTATTCCACTCAATCTTTTTTAACTGTCGATCATTTGAATCTTCTTTTTGTAAGTGTCGATCATTTGGTTCTGCATGTTGATCCATTGAATTTCGATCTAATGGACCCTGTGTCGATCAAATGAATTTCGATCCAATGGTACTGCATGTGTATTACACTCAATCTTTTTACCTGTCGATCATTTGAGTCTTCTTTTTTTAAGTGTCGATCATTTGGTTCTGCATGTCGATCCATTGAATTTCGATCTAATAGACCCTGTGTCGATCAAATGAATTTCGATCCAATGGTACTAAGCCCGTTTTTACAACTAATGAAAAACTTTATTACTGTGTAAAAGATAAATATTGGACAGTAAAAATATTCCGTAAATGATGCTACACTGCCTCCTTTCCAATATTCAATGCATATTTATATGATTTACAATACGGTAATAAAAACATTAACCATTATCAAGATCAAAAAATGTAAAAAACAATGTACAAAAAGCAAATGTCTATAAAATGTAGTGTGATCTAGTGGCTTTATTAGTACGTTGAATAGTACAAAATACAAATTAGTTAAAAAGCTCAAATATTTCATGTTATTGGAATAGCTTTAGACCGCTAATGCTGTACATACTAAATATAACAGCATGTATCTGAAAGGCGTATGTAAACGAGACTTCTTTTCTCAAGGTATATTAAGCGAGTGTAAAATAAAAAAAAGTCTTAATATTTGATTTCGCTCGTTTTGGTTCCAGATATCGTTCAGATAAGTTGTGCAAAATGTCGCTTTGGTCTCATTCGACCGAACGCAATCCCTTTCGACCCAAGAACCCCGCATTCGGTCCAATGCGACGGTCCTATTAGACCGAAATTACGCACTTATCCGGGTTTTGGATTAGGTCCATTGGGACAAGAATCTTTGCTTAAATATACCCGATGGAATTTGTAAAATCTAATTAAATTCGGGGGAACGCAAAGATTAAATCTTTGCAAGCAAAAGATCCGATTAACTTATAATGATTTAATGCTCAAGTAAACATCATCATTATATCCAAACATTTTGTGAAATATTAAGTAAAGCTTATAGTTTAGAAGAACAAAATATTTTATATACACCGAAATTTAACTTTATAAAGCGAACTGCTGACTTTTACTTATATAAATTTGTCGTATTCCTTACGTAACAATGTTTTGGCTGCCGTTTTTTGATATTTGCCTAACCTAACTTAGCCTAACCTAACTTAGCCTAGCCTAACTTAATCCAGCCCAACCCAACCTAAACTAACCCATCAAAACCTAAACCCATTAAAACCCAACCCATCCCAGCCTAACCCATTAACCCTAAACCCATCCCAGCCTAACCAATTAACCCTAAACCTATCCCAGCCTAACCCTAAACCCATCCCAACCCAACCAAACCCATCAATACCTAAACCCATCCCAATCCAACCCAACCTAACCCATCAAAACCTAAACCCATTCCAACCCAACACTACCTAACCTAAAAACAGCCTTTCCCCTTATACAAAGCCACTTTTTCACCCATGGTCCCATTTAGTTGGTGAAATACAAAAGGCATTTCCCCTAAAATTACTACTGTCCGTTAAAAAAAGTACTATTCGTAGTAAAATACGGTATTACAATCAGGAAATCTCCATTACAGTAGTAATTTCCTCAAACAGTACTTCTAATTTTAGATCTGGTCGCGCTTAAATTGTTGTAATTACCTCCATCTATCTTGGATTATAAACAATTCTTCACAAATTATTAAACTATATTTCTAAACTTATATTTCCCCTACGGGTAATCGATACAGGGTTTTCCAACCCATCCCAACCCAACGAAACCTAACCTAAGTCAACCAAAATCTGCCTATCCTAACTCAATCTAACTCAGCCTAACTCAAACTAGCCCATCCCAATCAAAAATAACCTAACCTACCCAAACCTATCGTAACCTTACCCAACCTAACAAATCAAAAAATAAACCCATCCTATCAAAAAAATAGCCTTCCCCTAAAAAAGTAAATTCTATTAAACTACAGTATTTCAACCGTGAAAACACGAAATCTCCATTACAGTAATATCCTCCCCACCCATTATCCCTATTTTTAATCCTAGTCGCACTTAAATTGTTGTAATAACCATCAAGTATCATGAATTAGAAACAAATTGTTTACAAATTATTATATTATATTTCACTAACTTACATTTCCCCAAAGGGGAATCGATCTAGGGTTTTCCGATTGATAGTCCGACGCTCTTCTTCGACGCCACGGTGGTTCGAAATCCGATATCAAATTGTATACATTTTTAAATACGTTTTCTATGATTATACAATTAGGCGCACTATAAATATAAAGAAGATAAAACTATTTTATATTTAGGAAAAAGTCCCAATGAACAGAATGACTCGCACTATAAATATAATAACAATAAATTCTCCTGTAAATCCTAGTAAACCGAATACCGCCAATTGGGCTTCATTTTAAATTTCTTTCGGTTGAATGGGATTTCTATCGAAAGGGCATACATCAATATTTCTCTCTTCAACAACCCCTTTCTCTTTAAAACGTACATGGCGCTGAAGAAATCGTGGAGAATGTTCCCATCGCTGAAGAAAAGAAAATTTTAGTAAACATTTTGAAACGCGAATGCGAAGTTTCATGATCTGGGCTTCATAAAAAAATGAATCTACAGAACTTTCCGAAGAAGAAATTAAGTACGCAAAGTAGATTTCCGATATGTAAGTATATATTTTTCATATTCTTTCGGATTTTTACATCTGTCTTAGAAAAGCTGTGAGAAGAACCTCGATGATGACCAAGAAATAACGGACGCCGCAGTGAAGGAGAACGGCACGCCATTCAGAAAAGGGCTTAACCGGCAATTCGGTTTGGAAACAAATTCAGTACAGGTGCCGAAACAAGAGTTACATCACAAAAGGATTTCTTAATCGATTTCAAACGGTAAAATCAAACCGATATTCCAATCGCCAGGAATCGTTTTAGACGTCACATGTTCACGCATTATCTTTGTAATTCGATTTATATTAGCGGTTGTTGAAACCGAATTGGTAAAAAACTGATTCCCGAAGCAGTTTTGAGAAATCGAAACTGCTTCGGGAAACAGTCTCTGAAGACGATCGTTCCGTGAGTGAGTTTAAAAAGAAGAAAAATTACCAAAAATATTCCGTGATTGATTTTGATCAAGGAAATGATTCCTTCGGAAAACCACAATGGAAAATGAGTCTTTGAATGAGCCACTGGTTAATAGTCCTTATACGGGGAGTTCACAATACCTCCATGAATCCAGCCAAGCCCATTGAGATGGTAAGTTTTAAATTTATTTCTAGTTTAACATTTGTTTGTAATTTATTTACTGTTGGATTAGGCCTAAATAAACGATAAGGATTAAGGAATCGACAAACCATAACTGGCATTCTCCCTTTAATGTTATATTTATTTTTATAAAAAATGTATCCAATAAATTTAGAGACAATGTCCAGACTATCATCGCGCTTGAGTTGATTAAAGCGACGTAATTCGTGCTTACTGACGTAATCATCCTTTAGGGCCTTTAACAACAACGACCGGAGAAGGCGCAGTCAGGTGACTGAGCCACGTGATTACAACTCTAAAATAAATCGTGTTTTCCTTCGCGGCCGGATAAACCCCGAAATTAAACAGATAATCAAAAATCAGAACAGACTAAAAAAACAAGCAAAACTCGTTCCAACAGAGGAATATTAGAGCAACTATAAATTATTTAGAAATAAATGCAACAATGCATTACGGAACGCACGTAACTCCTTGCTTCGATCTTAGCCTTTGTAGAAAAAACGCCGCCCATGACACATGGAAGCTGATAAACACTTTATTAAGGAAACCAAATAAATTACAAATAAGAGCTAGCATCCCAATATCTACCAAAGATCTAAATTCCTATTTCACATCGATCAATTCTATTGAAGATGATATGGAAAATAATACTTATGATTGTTTTAAATAAAAATTCAAACTCTTTATATCTAACTCCTGTGTTGATGAATTCGAAGTCGTAATAACAACTAAGAAACTAAAAGATGGTTCAGCCCCTGGTTCTGATGGTATCTCGCCAAATATAATTAAACTAGTTAAATTTTATAAACTAAAGCCCCTGACAAAACATATCTTTCAAAAAAGGAAAAAACCCTACTTATTTTATCGCCTATTACCTTTCAATCGTGCATCCAGTTGCTCTTAGATATTCTTCAAGGGAAAGAAGAGTGCAATTTGGGTCTAGTGCTCCCAACTTTGTAGAAGATAACATTATCATTAGCTATATCATTGATAACTTGGTTAAATGCCGCCATTTGATGAAGGCCTTCGTTGAAGGCTTCGATACTCGGTTTCTTATATATTGACACTTGAAAACGTTGAGAGCAGACCATATAAATTAGCTACAGCCTAAGTTTAAACTTCAATAGTTGACCGTAAGAGGAAACGGGGGGGGGGGCAGTTGGAATTCGTTCAAAAACTAGCTTATTGAGAAAATAAAAAGATGTAACCGTTTTACATCAGTATCCACTATCCCGTAGTTAAAGCTACGTTTCTTAGATATAAGACCTTTTTGCGTTTTCAGCCGCAGTAGAAACAATTTATGGTGGCCAAATTCTAACACCTAGGCGTAATAGGTTAGATAATTAAATTTTTTCAAACCATGTTAATGTAAAAGTATAAGAAAATGCGAATTCACTTAAAATGAAAAATCATTACTTAAATGAGCGTTTATTATATAGGACTAAGAGAGCCTTCGATGGTACTCGTCCAAGTATCCATGAGTTGACTGATTAAAATGTGTTTTTTGTTTTAAGTGATCAAAGGAATTTTCACATAACGACATGAAAACCGAAACTTTACTTTAGTAATCTTGCCCTTTTTTTGTAACACATATCCTTGCTAATACAAGTCCTTTACCCACATAGAAGCTTTACAATAAAGCTACTTTTACCTTAAATAAAGTCTTTATTGAAGGAAAGAGTAACTTGCTTTGTCAGTAAAATTACCTATTTTTGATGTTAACTTTTAACAGTAACGAGATCTGGTATATATATATCTCAATCATATATGTATTTAGATACATACATGGTTATCTTAATATCGATCAAATAATATTCCACATAAGAAAATTGATCTTCAGAACAGATTTTTTTCGACAGTAAAGGAGAAGTCTAATATTTGCTATAGCATGCCAACCCGTGAAGAAAAAGCTGCACTAACCATTTACTTGAGCAATGGATATCTTCTGAAACCAAATGAGTGACCATTGCTATACAATGCCTCCCCAAGCTAAGATCGATAAAGACCTAGTCATTAGAATAGAAAATATATCGAAACTGTCGAAAAAATATGGCATCGAGATAAAGAAAACAGATTTTTGGAATATTTTGTTGAAACAAGTAAAGCTTCAAACAATATAAATGGATCTCTGATAATCGAAGAAATTGAAGACGAAATGATAAACACGAAGGCAGATACAATTTCTGCGTCTATGAATTATTTTGGTAATGATGCGTTCAAAGCCGTCGACCAAAATTCAAAAATAAACGAGATTCCTGGAAATGTGAACTTTGTGATAAAATCTGATCACCACTGACCATGGTGGAGTATGATTCGTGAAACGTTTGGTACCATTGGCCCTGTGTTCTGTTCAAGACAAAAAAAAAAACAAAAAAAAACAAAAGCATTTGCCAAAAGATGTTGCTCTACTCGTAAGGACTAATTACAATTTAAAAATTTCAAATTTTGTGTGTTAAGGCATTTCTGGTAAATTTCGAAAATAAAGCTATAGAGTTTTAAATCTTTTTAAAATCGTAATAGCGAAAATATATAGATGAACACCAAGTCTTGATTTTAATTTTAATCAAAATTATCAATCGTGTTGAAAACGGAGACTTTCAGCTTCAATCTATTAGTTTCGTAGCGTTATTGTTACCATGAAATAACCTTCCGGAAAATAACGTTTTAATTCAAACATCAAAACTAAAATTAAAGGCAATCACTCTTTATTTCAATAAATAGATGATCCAAGCGTCTTAATTAATACGTATTTTACGTGAGCTGGTTTTAATTAGGTTAGCGGTTTACAACAGGACTATCATTTTTATCTCCTAGTTTTCCTTAGGTGATCTGTTTAATTGTCTTAGTATTGATAAAATTAATTTACGCACTTTTCCCACTCATTCTAATTTGTCAGGGGCAATTGTTTTGCAGGTTCCCTATAATCATCAAACCACTATGCTCGAAATGAACCAGATCATACGTTGGAGAGTCTTTCCGAAAGAATTGTTGGAAACTTGAATATTTAATGAAATCAATATAATTTTATCTATTCAAGAAATGTAAAATCTTTTGGTTTTGAGACATTAGTCTGTGAGATAATGGTCACTAGTTTAAAGATTGTAATAAAATTATTCTAGCATTTATGAACTGTTCATGTATTAACTTCAATAATACTTTTTAGATTTGATTTATTTTAATATTAAAGGGTTAGTTATTGGTTATTGGTAGAAGGATAAATAATAACTTACGGTGGGTTTAAATCAGAACAAATACTGAAATTCGATTTCTTATATGCACCGAAAAAGCTACGGAAATATATTTAATCAGACCAAATATATAGTGGTTAAAAATAAGTGTTCTCTTCTTGAAAACAAAAACGTCCGCGTGGGAATATTTCAGCAAATGAACGAAGTGAAATCAATATACGGGAAAATCTACATGTGTTCTGCCCATAAACGTCGTGATGCCAAAATAATACCATATCACGCAATTTGTTGTAAACGCTTTAAACCTTACGCGGCCAAATACTTTAAACCGCGCTATACACGATGCGATTTTAGATGCGACAACGATTTCTTTTCGCCCGTCCTTGAAAAAGTCGTTCTGTGTTTGGCGTTGTGCAAGACCAAATACGTCGATTATCAAAATAGAAAATCGCAGTCTACGTCATGCACAACAAAATTCTTATTTTTTGAAACAATAAAAAAATCAAGACAGGCTACATGTTTCTAATTGAAGAAAGCAGTCCGTTTTCTAGATTACATTTATTAAAACATGGCTGAAATTGATTTGTGCAGTTTTGAGGATTACCTTGAAATGTTTTTCATTTACGGAGAGTGTCAGAGAAACGCAAGGTTAGCTGATAGGACGTTTGCAGAAAGGTTTCCGAACCGGCCACATCCGTGGCATCAAGTAATTTTAAGCGCAATAACCCGATTTCTTGAAAGAGGCACGGTGATTCGACGTAATGCACCAGTGCGACATCAACATCATCCGCCAGTTGTACAAGGAGGTGGACACGGGGCGAGCAGACGAAACGAAGTAGTAAGGCGTATCGTAGAAAACCCCCACACCAGTTCACGGGCAATCGGAGCGGAATTAATTTGTTCTCATACAACGCTCTTAAAAATTCTTCGTGGTGAAGGATTTCACCCCTACAAAATTCATCTTCACCAACATCTTAAACCACAAGACTTTGGACCACGCGTAGAGTTTTGCCGATGGGTATTGGACCAAATTGAAGTTGATGGAAATTTCCTAAACCACGTACTTACGAGTGATGAGTGTACGTTTTACCGGGACGGTACAGTTAACCGCCACAACATGCACTACTGGTCGAGGGAAAATCCCCATTGGCTAAGGGCGAATCATCAAGAAAACTGGAGGATAAACGTTTGGTGTGGATTGTTAGGTGATCGGGTAATTGGACCTGTTTTTCTCGAAGAACATCTAAACGGAGATCGTTACGTTGATCTCTTAAACACCGTAGTGTCCGATGCCCTAGACGATCTTCCCTTAGCAGAACGAAGACGAGTCTGGTACCAGCACGATGGTGCACCACCGCATTTTGCACGTGTTTCTCGGGATTGGCTAGACGCGGAATTCGGTCCCCAATGGATAGGTCGTGGTGGTCCAGTCGCTTGGCCACCTCGTTCGCCAGATTTAACACCGGTGGATTTTTTCTTTTGGGGGTATGTACAAAGCCTTGTGTACGCCACTGAGCCACCAACACTTGATAGCCTTCGAGACCGAATTCAGCAAGCGGCTGCTCTCGTTTCTCCCGAGATGTTAACTCGCGAAAGAGAAAACTGGCAATTCCGTTGTCGGCAATGTGTCAATGTCGACGGAAGACATTTTGAACATTTAATGTAATGCTTTGTTATTAAATTTGAAGAGTTTAATGTTTAAATTTGGAAACGTTTGATTAACTTCAATTTGGGCTATTTGGTTTCCTAAAGTGACCTCTTTTCTTTCCTAATTAAATTAAATTAAATCCGTCATTGATTTCACTTATGCATTTCATTTCTCTACATTAAAACTGAAACCTTTGATTATTAAGTGGAACTGAAGTGAACTGATCCCAATAGCGCCTGTAAATCCCTTCACATTTCACTGAATAACAACAATGCGTAAGGGGAAGTATCTCGACTGGACGCCGGCGAAGGTTTCCACCTTGTATATTATATATATTTCAAAATAATATATTTGGAATAGTAGACTAAAAGTACTATCTATAATTTTAATGATATTAAATTGATCTTTCTCTAATTTGTATTATTTCACGGGTTTGACCCTAATCAGATAGAGAACCCTTTTTAAGGGTGCGAAGCAATCTCTTTTTTGTATAACTTTAGTTATTGGGTGCTTAGATTTCACCGCGATAATAAAGGTCCGGTTAGGTTGGACCGGTGAGAACATTCTTCTAGGAACAATCTAGTTCTCTCTACTAGAGCTGGGAATCGGATACCCATTATCTTATGTTTTTCGTATATTTTCCGCTATTTATTTTGGGATAAACTGTTAAAAACTAAAAAATTAAATTTGAATATTCTTCGTATTACTGTTAAGTTTTACCCGAAGATAAGAGTTTGACGCTTTATCTAGGATTACATCACTTGTATTCAAACGTATAACAATGGAGAAGAAAATTCACATTTCCAGAATTAGTCTAAAATATAGGAAAAAACATTTCAAATTGACTTTTAATTTGAAGAATATAAAGCAGCGAAACTAAGATTTTTTTAATCATCTTTTTATTCATTATTTTCCATGAAAATGAATTTAAAGTTTTTTATCCGAACGTATAACGAGGATATGATAAGGACATTTTTGGATAAAAACGGATAAGGTTTTTTACTTTAGCTTCAAAATAGATTATATACAACAAAATTTTACCCAGTTACTAAAGTTTATATGAATTCCGAGCTCTACACTTAACGCTTAGTTTTTTATGCATAAATGATCTACAGACGTTAATAGAGGTGGGTTTTTCTCAATACATTTCTTTATTGTAAATTAGCTGACTGGCTTCATCCCGATGCTTTGGGCCCCATGCAATTGTATTGAAATATGATAGTTTCCACGCTAAAACGCCTGTTTGTGGTCATTATGAGATGAATTGGAACATGTTTGATTTGCTTTTTAAGAGCCCCCCGTGGTAATCCGTTTCAACAATTTTAAATTAACATTATTAACATTATTAACTTTTGGGCGAAAACGGTTCATGTAAAAATATTCCCACCCTTTCCAGTGTTTGACCCTGAAATTTGTTATTTGTTGTAGCATAAGCGACCGAACCGGGTTTAATTGATGGGCATTTTCTTGATTTTATCTACTGCTCACGCTCCAGCTCACGACTCTTTGCTGAGCTTGGAGAGGAACTCCGCTCCTGCCCCGTTTCGTTGTTGTTAACTTAAAAGGCACTCATCTCCCGACTCTCTGCCATAAAATCTAAGTTATAGCCCCTCCCCTCATGTAAAGGCCCTCCAAGATGGCTCTCCTCTCCCTCTCTCCTTTCCTATTAACCAAGTTGGCGCCAAAGCTCAAACTCATATGTTCTCATTAAAAAACTCTGGAGCTCTTATTCTTCTCCGCTCTTTTTGCAAGGCCTCGCGGGGCTCACCTATCATCTCATAATTTCGTATCCTCTCCAATTATTCAAAGCTCACCTCTCTTTAGGCCTTTTGTGAGCTGTCAGTTCTCCTTCTCATCTCCTCTCCTCTCCAGTAACATAAAGCTCACCTCCCTTTAGAAATTTTCTGAACTCTCAACTCTACCGCTCAACCTATCTCAACTCCTCTCCAATAACTAAATGCTCACCTTTCTTAAGTTCCATTAGGTACTAGCCATAATAACGCAGAAGTCGGCGGCAAATAAGTAGAAATACAGTCGATCCCCCAAAAAGGAAGTTAAGCTTAGTACCTTGCAGCGAGGAGCTTTGAAAATTGATAATACGAGAAAATTTTGGTAAAATGGATTTTGTCGTTATTTTATTATTCTAAAATCTAAACCGATAAAAAAGCACTTGTTGTCAGAGTTCATGCCCCCTTTAAGAGCATAACACTATCACATGCCTTTGGCTTCACTGCGATAATGATGGACCTATTTTGAAGCTCAGATTAGCCAAATTGGTATTTTCATGAGACTTAACCTTTCACACCCCACAATAATTTCAAATAGTGCGAAAATACCAATATGGGTTTCGTTTTATATATAGGGTAGGGTCGCCTAATTCTGATCGCTTTTTAAGAAATCCGAGATCTCGATTGCTATGGAATTTTTATTAACGAAGTTAACTATCTAATATCAAGTTTGAATAGTCGCGGACCCGTTGCGCTAATTTTCGTCATTCCATGAAGAGTAATTTTGATGTAGACGCGGTTTTTAAAGACGACAGTAGCGGCTTCTAATTCTGAACGCGCCGATTCCAATTCTGAACACCCCATGCTTCTAAATCTGAACTATCTTATGACATGTAAAAAAAATCCTAAATTTGCAAAAGGAACCACTAGCGTGCCTCCATTCGAGAACCGAGTGTCACCAATGGATTCCTCGGCCAATTTTAACAGAGGGAATGCAGAATTATCGCGATCATGAAAGTATTTGAGAAGTTATCGACGATTTAAAATTTTTGCATTGCTGTGGCATAGAACCTGTAAAGGAATCCTCATTTTAAAGGAAATCGACGATAACTTCGCAAATACTGGCTCGATCGCGCTAATTCCGCCTTCCCTTCCTAATTCCGCCAAGGAATCCGTTGGTGACACTCGTTTCTCGATTCGAGGAGCGGAAATGGTTCCTTTAGCATTTTTTGGGAGTTTATCGTATAATTCAGAGCACCGTTAAGAATTAGAAATTCTTAGACATATTTGAAATTACGTTTTCTCGAAGAGTTTGTGGCCAAATTCTGGGTTTGAGAAGTTTATTTGGTAACGGGAAACTCAAACTTTACAGTGCGTAAAGCTTGGGATTTTTCCGAACCTCGTAATAACTTATTTCCGGGACCCTAAGGGAAACATTCCCTAAAAAACGGCCTAATTAACTATGCTAATTATCGTGGTTGGCTAATTAGTGTAGTTTAGGATCATTTCCTAGAGTATTGATCTCGCGTTCCGCGAATAGTCCCACTCTTAATCTACAAAATGAGCTTTTCCATCTTTAAATAGACCCAACCAAAGTTAAGTTTTACATTTTTAAATGAAAGTGTTCAGAATTAGGCGACCCTACCATACATATAATTTAAATTTTGCGCAAAAAAATTGGATCCAAGGGTAAATAGCCCAGTTTACCACCTCTTAAAGCCACCAAACATTAAACTTTTTTTAATATAGACAAAATATCTAAATGAGCGGAGCTGCAAGGAGCGGGCATTTCACTGTTCGAAGAGTCCCAAAAAAGTTCCTCTCATTTCTACTCATCTGTTGGAATCCCAAAAAAGTACCTCTCTTATCTACTCATTTCTTAGAATTTAAAGAAAATGCCTCTCATTTCTACTCATCTCTTGGAATCTAAAAAAAGGAACCTCTCATATCTACTCATCTCTTGGAGTTTAAAAAATGACTCTCAATTCTACTCATCTCTTTTGGTCACAAAAAAAAAAGATTCTCTCATTGCTACTCGTATCTTGGAGTCCCAAAAAAAGCCTTTCATTTCTACTCCTCTCTTGAAGGCTTCAAAAAAGTAGGCTCTCATTTCTACTCATCTCTTGGAGTCCCTAAAAATGTGCCTCTCCTCTCCAACTCTCCTCTCACATGAAATTTTAGTACTACTCCACTCGCGCTCCCCTTGTATACCACAAAAAACCTTTCATCTCCACTCAAAAGACTCCAAGTGAGCGGAGCTACAAGGAGCGCGCCCATCACTGCCGGGTTGTGGCGTCTTTTTAACACAAAGGGCAGGTTGGAATCGTATGGAGCTATATTTATCCGAGGAATAAAACGGTTTCTCCTTTAGACGCGCCGGTGAAATTTTCGCCTATAATAATAATGAATTTAATGATGTTTTCATTTCCTTTATAAGAACTCTGGTTCCGTTACATAACCCTTTTGAGGTGATTAGATTCCTTAGAAGCGTAATAAAGCACCAACTTGGAGTTAGGTTAGGTACTTTACCGAACAACCCCACTTTGATGGCTTCGATAACCCAAAATCGTCTTCAATAACACAAAATCAGGGCGCCGAACTTTTAGCGTGGAAGTGTTAAGCCCCCACTCCTGGCGTTCCTTTACATAGCGAGATATCTTTGTTATTTATTTATGTACTATTCTGCTGAGCTCCCCGAACAGGGGAGCCGCCGTGATCTGAAAAGGTACATTTTGTGTGGCGCCGCAATAAACCTGTAGAGAGAGGCGGCCACTCCTGGCGGTCCTTAACATGGCAAGATATCCTTGTTATTTATTAATGTAGTATTTTGCTGAGCTCCCCCAAACAGGGAAGCCATCCGAACAGCCCCACTTTGGTGGGTTCGATAACCCATAATCGTCTTCAATAACACAAAATCATGGCGCCGAACTTTTAGCGTGGAAGTGTTAAGCCCCCACTCCTGGCGGTCCTTAACATATCGAGATATCTTTGTTATTTATTACTCCAATCTATAGATATTTGTTATTTGTGACCCTACTTTGCCATAGAAAAGTTTGTACAGAATAAGGCTACGTGAAATCGGGAAAAAACTGGGGATGATAGGAGATGGACGGTGACGTCACGAAGGAGCCCTCGTCACGACTTCGTTCAGCCAACGAAATCTTCAAATTTAATCCAGTCAAAGAAATCACAGAGCGAAAAGGCTAGCGCGTCGCTCTAGTAATGTTATGTCTGAGACTTGAAGAGAAACCCGCCGGTTCAAACGTTCTTAAATCAAAAGGTGGATAGGCGGGAGAGCATTGGTAGGCGAGGCTGAGCTTGAATGATGGCGGACTGCCCTAAAACATGCCGCTTAAGAGCTAATATTTCGCTTTTTTAAACCGTAAACGATCTTATTTTCCTTCTGATTGTATGATTTTGTTTATTTAAGTGTTGGATTTTAATTGCTTACAAGTTTTATTTACCATTTGGGTTGAAATATTAAGAAAACTGAGTTTAATTTAGTGCCTTCAAATAGATATAAATATAGCGTGGATATGAAATAAATATTTTCATTTTCATATCGTAGTATGTCACACGATGATTTAAATTTCTATTTCATAGTTCCTTTAAGAAAAGAGAATGTGTATTACGAAAGACAGTGCAACGACTTGAGAATGACTAAAATAAAAGGGCAGAGTAATTTGTGAAAGGTTTGGCTGAATTGCGCTGATTTGAAAATATAATATCTGCCCATTCTAAGTTGTAATAAAAATTATATCTGTTCATTGTAAGATGTAATTTAGTATCTGCACATTCTGAGTTGTAATATCTGTCACAAATATAATTCCTTCTAGTGCCATTGGCACTAGTTTTTTCTTAATTAATGTACTATTTTGCTGAGCTCCCCCAACTGGGGAGCCGCCGTGATCTAAAATGGTACACTTCGTGTGGCGCCGCAATAAACCTGTAGAGAGAGGCGGCTAACAAGGAACCAAGAAAACCAAAAAACGATAAAAATATAGATGTGACATATGCAACATGACGCCCTGGGCCTTATTTTTATGTTTTTTCTCCAAATTCTAATTATAATGTACGAAGAGATACGAAGCTCAATTTAATTTTTACCCGTAGACGGCGTGTTTCTCTAAGAATATTAAAATTACCGAACGCGTAGCTTCCCGAAGGTACCCTGCACAAAATTTTGAAAAGAGCGAAAAACGCAGGGATGGCGTCCTGGGCCCTATTTCAAGGTTTTTCACTTAATTGTTATTATAATTTACGAAGAGATACGAAGCTCAATTAAATTTTTACCCGTAAACGGCGTGTTTTTCTAACAGTCCTAAAATTACCGAACGCGTCGGGGACCGAAGGTTCCGGGCATAAAATTTTGCAAAGCGCGAAAATCGTAAAGACGCAAAAGGCCGAAACGTTCGTACGACGTGCAGTCGCTTATATATATATATGTTGCTCTATCTCCCTGTCAGAGACTCTGTATGTCTGTAAAATGCGTATTGGGGTCACATTTTGGTCAATAACGTTTGACCTTAATATAATAAAAACTTATCTATTTATGCACTACAATTAATGGTCAACACTTATGAAGCTGTGTGTACCGTTGTTCATAAAAATCGATTCTGTAGTTTTTGATCTAAACCAAGAAAAATATATCGAGTTACAAATTTACTAATTTTGTCTAATTACTATGAACTTCCTAAAACCCGTGAAAAATCAATTGACATTTCCAGAACCTTCTAGAACTTTGAAGCACTTTCCAGAATATTCTAGGCCTCTCGAGACTTTTCGGTGGGAGGGGAGGGGGTATGCGTTACGTTGGCTTTTGTTATGTTTTCATAGTCAAGATATTCCATGGTAAGGATTTCATGCTATTTTGGTCGAGTTGGTGAGACCTTCAAATAACATCTCACATGTCCATTTTTAAATGAAATATTGGGCTTTCTGGATTAAATAAACGAAATAAATCTGAACGCGCGCCAATCAATTGTGGGCTTTTCAATAGCCTCAAGACCAAAGTAATGTCGTTTTTTGATTTTTGAATGTTTTGGCTCGCTTCACGGGTGTTTAACGTCTTAGTGGAGTATTTATTTCCAGGTTTCCGCTTCATACAAGAATCTAAACAGCAATTTTTGATATGACGCGCACCATAGGTAAATAATGCCACATCTGCTTTAGTTTCAATCTCAAGCGCCAGATAGCTGGATGATTCAAATTCTCGGTCAATATAGAGTTTTTAGATATTTCCTCGCGAGAAGGCCCTGACGTCTCAACTTCCAGAACCACAGTCTAATCAGATGGCTTGTTGCAATCTTGAAGCGTGATTTACTTACTAGCACTCTTAAATTAAAGGTCTATTTCGGAGTTCAGGCTCTAATTTTGTAGCTCGAAGTGAGTTCGATATCTTTATCGTGTTACCGTCTGTTAAAGATTAAGCGTAAAAACTATGCAATAAGCCTTTATTTATAAGTTTTATTGGTAGAATGTTCTAGACAATAAATAAGGATTATTGCATAGCTCCGCGCGCGTTACAGTTATGTCCAGGGAATATACACTAAAAAGGCGTTCTTCTTAATCCACCCTGACTTCGAATTGGCGGAATATTTCTTTGATTGCGGTCTAAAAACTTCCGATTAAAACGTAGTATTTATAGCCATTCAGTTTAGTCGTCTTGCTCAATATGAAACGATATGTTCAACGGTACGGTTGATGTGGTTAGAGCTTTGTGCATTCAAGTAAGTAACCAG